>WHSA01000666.1:132441-205257 GCA_012931725.1 Litsea cubeba | reverse complement strand
ATAATCCGCTGTGTATGTGAACAGGTTATCCTGTTATGTGTTTATAGATCGGTTTATGACCACCGACATTGTGGACGGGCTTTCCCGATTATGTAGGACTGACCACCCAAAACGGGGACACTTGTCTTCGTGTGAATTATATATTGCTCCATTTGGTGTCTTTCAGATTTATGTCATACGTTCTTTCTTGTACTTATCTTTATCATTGTCTCTTACAATTTCAGTTGTTTTTACTCATTTTGATATCGTATCTTAATTTCGAATTATGATCATGTTTCTTGCTATTTACGTTACTACATTTGGTGCATAGGTACCGAGCCCTACTTTACCGAGGAGACGGAGGAGGATCAAACGTTTCAAACGTTTGAGCCAACTGACGAACCCGAGTGGGATGCTGGAGACGGTTTCGGAGCCGTCTGAGTCTGCATTAGAGAGAACGTCACCATAGAAATTCTTTAGATGAACTATCTATAAATGATAAACTTTCCGTAGTAATTGTTTAATTAATCTGCAACTTTAATTATGAATGTTTATTGATTTTCATGTTGGATCTTATTTATGAACTATGATTACCAATTGAATAAGCTTCCGTTGCATTTAATGGAATTTTATTTAGACTCACCACGGTTTGTGATGTGATGTGGGTCCACTTTTGGAAGCTTGTGTTGTATTAAACACAGGAATTGAATTTGTTTTAATTTTTCACGTTTTTCCCCAATTATTATTTTGGGGACGTGACATGAGGCTTGTAAACCCACTCCCTTGATTCAAGTTTTGGAATGTCTCACAGTGGGAGTTTCGGGCTGAATCAGTCTAAGTGGAAAATAGGCAGCCACTGTGACTAATTGGGATTGACAGGATAATGAGAATGGCCATGATGAATCTTTTGATTTTTTTTTTATTCAGATTGATATGGGGGAATTATTCGATTCATGACGTGACCATGGATTTTGGGGTGTGTAGTTAAGAATGAGAGGGAGAATTGAGCTGGATTGACTGTGTTTTCATTTTATTGTAAGTCTGAAACATGTGTCTTAATGAGGTTAGTTTGGCAAGTGGGATCTGTTTTAGTCTTCAGGTTGGATCAAGGGTCATGGTCTTTGGCTTCCTCTTTATTTATCTTTTAACCAATGGGGTTCATCACCTCTAAATCAGAAACACAATTACCACCCTGGGACCAGTTTGTTTCTTATGCTTATGTGGACTGATATGTTCTCAATGCTCAACTTCTCATTCTAATTTTTGGGCATGGGTTTGTTAGATGGCTGGGACTAAGAAGGCTATTAAGCGTGGCCCTACGCCGATGGATACTCTGGAAGAGGTTGGGGCAGAACCAGTCATTGCTCCCCCGAGAAAGAAACAAAGGGGTGAGGATAAGTTGGAGAAAAAAACCCCATCTTGCGGACGAGATAAGAGCTGGCCGGGTAAATTTTTAGTTGTCTTTATAAATGCTATACTTGGTTGGTTTTTTTTTTTATTATCATTGACATTCTTTCCTCTATTGTTTGCAATGCAGCCTGTCCCTTTTGCTCGGGCTAGGGTGAGTTGGATTCAGATGAGGGATTGGTGGATCGAGCTCCCCGATCGCCTGAAGGATCGGGTGCGAGCGATGGGCTTTGGAGACTTCATGTCTATCGTCGCCTTCCGCACCGATCGTGCTCTCATTTGTGCTCTCTCCGAGAGATGGAGAGATGAGACACACACATTCCATTTCCCGCCGGGGGAGATGACGATCACCTTGGAGGACATCGCGCGGTGCTGGGGTTTGAGGGTGACGGGCCTCCCCGTTTTCTCAAAGGCGAGTGATGCCAAGGCCTCGATCATTCGGTCACGTCTGCATAGGATGTTCGGGGCACGCCCCCAATCTGGTGTGGGTCAGATTGATGCCGAGTGGCTGAGAGAGGCTTATAGCCCAGAGAGGAGGAGGATTCTAAATAGTAAGTATTCTACTATCGCCCTTGTAGCATTGTATCCTTTGTCTTCCATTACTTTTGCTAATCACTTCTCCTTGCTTCATTTCAGAGTGGGCTCGGAACCAGGCGGACTTCTTTGCCAAGTTTAGGGCAAGGATACCGGCTTTGGGAGATCCGCCGGTCGGAGGTCATGAGGGAGGTCCAGTTCCCGCAGCGGCCGAGGCTAGGGTTGACGCTGGTAAAATTCAGTTCCTCAATCCTTTTTGAATTGGATCTTGAGTTGGAAACTCCCACGAGACTAGCACATTTTGTATTTACCATTTGTTGATAGTATCCACAACTTCTCTGATAGGTGAGGGCCCTTCTTCAGGCGGATCCCGATATGCAGGCGGCCCCGCTGATGATGATGTAGCAGTGGTGGAGGCCATTGATAGTGATGAGGAGATGGGCGGGAGTGATGATGATGCTGACTTCCACAAGTTAGAGGGCGAGGTTGTCACGTCTGACGATGGAGATGACGAGATTGATGATGGGGATAGTGAGGATGAGGGGGTGAGGCCTCGCCGGGTCGCCGCTATCGATATTGATGAGGGAGGTGATGAAGGTGTTGGTGAAGGTGACAGGGGGGATGATGCCGGGCCTTCCAGGGGTAAATGCTCGATCTGGCTTTCTTCAACCGATCTCGGATGCCTTGTATTTTTCAACCTTGTTCTTCATATACTTTCTCTTTTGGTTTCAGGGTACGATTGGCGGGAGGTACCAGTCGATGGATATACCCGTCGAAAGAGGGTAGGGATACCATGTGAGGTGTTCCAAGTCGCGAGTGAGTACTGAAATGTTTGGTAACTATTTTGCTCCTTATTTCCATCACTAAGTGAATTCCTTATGTCCATTTGGCATTGTGCAGAGCAAAAACAGGGGAGACAGTCTGAGGTCCGCTTAAGGAGACCCAGGCTGATTTCAGCACGGTTGGGTGACGATGAGCATCTCAGGGCTTTTCTATTATTCTTTTTGGGGAGATGCCTCTTTGCCAATGCAACTGGCAATAGAGCGTCCGGTACCCTCATCCGATTTGTGCAAGACTTGGATAAGGTTGGCGATTACGCTTGGGGTGCGGCCACCCTTGCCTTTCTTATCCACAGTCTAGATTCAAGGTGCCGCGTTCAGCCTGGATGCAAGAGCCTTCGAGGGTTTGTGCCGATCTTGCAGGTTAAATCTTTATTGCATGTGTTGTGACCTCAAGTAATCTTCTTTTCTTATCATGTCTCATGCTTCATCTTTTGTAATAATCGAGCTTTAACTTTGAGCAGGTATGGCTCTGGGAGCACATCGTCCAGTGTCGGCCCGAGCGCTTGCCCGCGAGGCTGAGTTGTGTTCCCCGGGCTTCGCAGTGGTACCCTAATGCAAGCTTACGAGGCTTTGCTGACATCTTGCCTCCGGAAATGGCCGAGCGTATTAAAGCCCTCAAGATGAGGCCGGGTGAGCAAGGTTACCGGTTCATCTTGAATGAACTGAAAAATCATGAGGTATGTATTGTCCCTTATCCACTTGCTACATTAGACACTTACCGCTCTTAGCTCTCATTTGCTGCATATACCTCGGTTTGTCAGGTGATTTGGCAGCCCTATCAGGGTGGACCGGATGATGAGATGGCTGTAGTCCAGGAGGGGCGTGCCTTATTTGAGAGGGACATATGGCTCCACGCCCCTCAGGTAGCAGTTAGATTGGTCGTCAGCCGAGTCGCGCGCCAATTGGGACGCCATCAAGTTGTTCCCTCGGAAAAGTCTGTCATGCGTCGGTCATACCCAGGGTGGGGTCTGAAAACATTCAAGCGCCGCCATCCTTGCCGGAGAGAAATAAAAAATTGGAGATCAAAGGGGAGGAAGGCCATTTTTGGCGTGGATGCTAGTGCCTGGAGTGATTATGAGGCATATTGGAAGACAGCTTTGCATCGGTATATACTCCCGGAGTCGTACTCTTGCGGGGCTTCATATTCCATTAGTAATTGCGCGGAAGCGGCTGAGGCTTCATCATCTCTTCGGGTAACCATTGAAGTTTGTTTGCTTTAATGTTGTATTCTTTCCATTGTGAATCACATTGTTTTTTCCTTTACTTTTCAGGGGGAGATACCGGCTGGAGCAGGGCATCGGCAGGCACATCCGTCATCTGAAAGACAATGTGAGGTGAGGGTTCATGGGACTTCCAATCTTGGTTATAAACTTTGTAATCTCAAAGATATATGCCTCTTCTATTTCTCTAATCGTAACTCTCATGTGTGACAGGGGACATCTGGGGGAGTAGTACCCGATGCGGAGTCCATCCTCAGGGGGGAGGTACTTCGATTGTCCCAACTAGTAGAGAAAAGGGTATGACTACTTAGTTTAGTGCATGTAGTCAAACAATGTTCATCTTCTATAGTAATCCTTATCATTCTTGGCGTATTGGCATGATTGGTACTTCATAGGATGCGGAGGTCACGAGATTGAGGGCCTCGTTGTCAGCCGAGAGGGTACGAGAATTGTCAATCTTAATTGGCCACATGCTATCTCTTTTATACCTTCTTTACTCACAATGCTTTGATAACAGGAGCGCCGCCAGGAAAATGAAGCAATTATTGACGCATTGGCAGATTCTCATGAGGTACGAGGTCATGGGGTTAGTTGTTCATTTTGAATTGCTGTTCATTACCTTTGCCACTATGCAGGGTAACAAGGAGCGAGACATGCCTGAGGCCATGAGGATCCAAGTGGAGAGTGATCTCCTCACTCTGCGGGCTGAGGTGGATCGACTGCAGGTTAGCGAAGTTTGGGTTTCAATTTGTTGCCCTTGTATTCAAGGCGTATAATGAGTAATTCTTAACCATCTTTCTTTGTGACCTTCAGGCAGAGCTTCATAGCGAGCGTGACAAGGCATTTGCGGAGAGAGTTGCTTCAGCGGCGCAGGTATGAACCTTACTCTTGTAATGATTTGATTTGATTCTTCTAACATTGACATGCTTCGTAATCTTGTTGGGTGCAGATTGAGGACTTACGTGCTAAGCTCAGGAGTTTTGAGACCTCTGCGCAGGTGAGCATCCTTCCTTTTAAATTCCATGTTTCCTGCTTTCGAGTTTTTGAATGTAACGCTTCCTTGTATGTCGTCCTACAGAGCGGTGCTATTGTTGTTTCCGCTCCTCCACCCCTTAGCTTGAGCGAGGAGAGGGCTCTCATTCATGATCAATACGCTCAGCGCATGGACCGCATGCAACTAAGTCATGATGAGGTGGTTGCCGACTTGCGGAGGCGCCTTGATCGGTATCGCCAGAGGGCGGAGGAGAGAGGTTATGCATTTTCGAGCTCGACCCGCGCCCCTTCTCAGCGTGCTCCTGGTCCATCTTCCTTTGCTTCATCGGCTCGTCATGAGGGAGCTGCTCCATAGGGTTATCATTGTTTGATTGATCTGTCCAGGATCCGTCTCCATGTGTTCCATGTTGTATCCATATATGTGTTGGTCATGTATCTATGTCATTCCATCTTGTCTTAGCTCATGGTGTGTACTTGATCTGATGTATATATTATGCACATGTGTATTATGTATGTGTAATTGAGATAGTGTGTACTAGGCATGTGTGGTTGATTGATGAGGAGTTTTGTGAGGTGTCAGGAATATATGAAGTGTACTTCTTTCACAGGTAATAGGTTTTTTGTATCCGGAGATTTTCCGGGGTCCAAAAACAAGGGGAAGTGCTGTCGAAATTTTTCTAAAATTCCTCAAAATTCGTGCTCTAGCACAGTTCTTATGAAAAAAGAACATTAGGACCTAAGACAGACAAAATGAAATCCATATAATAGACCAAGCGAATAAAATATCATATCAACTTTGACTTGGAGAAGCAATATAGAGATTCAGGGTTTTCAAACAATGGGGAGTGCCTGGGTGTGTGATGTTTGTGGCCTAAGCAATTCTATGTTTTAAGGCATTCACATTGTCAGCCTATAAGTACATAGGCAGAGGTTCAAGATAAATGCATTTTCAAATTGCATTTTCGAGTCTCACAATATATGATATCATAAAAGGATGTGTATGGCATACATCTACAATCAAATTCATCGTAGAATATCATGACAGACATAATTTATATATCCCAAATTTGGTTACCATCACTTTAATTTTTTCAAGTCATGAGGAGTTGTGCACAAAACAATACCCGTAAAAAAAATGCCCCAGCTTGTGGGATGTTTTGGATGTGACTGGGGTTGGGTTCCCTGCAAGGTCTCAAAACGAACTTGTTAGTTTAATATTTTTAGGCCCCCTGCATAGTTTGGCTAAGGTAGCATTTTTCTTTCTTGGTAAAAATGTCAGGGGGCCATTTTGGCACTCAAGCTTAGAGAATAACAAGATAGAATTGGTACCTTAGGGAATCTGTTTTCCTGCATCCAACTAAAAGTTATTAGTAGTAAAGCATGCATGAGGTGAGTGTGTGAAGGCTAGTGAGTGCTCGTGGCTATCGTGTATGCGATGAGGACCCAGATTGGGAAGCCGTGTGAGATAAACATATATTTGTATGTATATATATATAAAAAAATGCCCCAGCATAAGACTAGTGTTCATTCTGGCCGTGGGCGAGAGCGTGAAAGTGGACTAGCCTCTCGATCCATGATTGTCACCTTGGTGGCAAATTAATCTTCCCTAACTATACTTTGGAGGTCGAGCCCTCACAGGCCCCCTCTTGTAGCTGCTTAGTCTTTTCGGCTGAACTTTAGAAAGTACTTGACCGCCTTTGGGGGCTCATTTGTGAGTTGTGTTCGTGTGTGGGGGTGGTGAGTCACCGTGTTTCCTTAGTGTTGTGGTTTTAGACCACCTTCTGCTTAGTTCGCCTGATAAGTACCCATGTCACTCTAGCGAGCCTAATTCTAATAGATTTTTTTTTTTTTTTTTGGGACATGTGACTGTGCAATGCCTGGGTCCTTTAAGCTTTCTAATTAACCCATGTAACGAGCATTAGGCCAATGACTCCCAAACCAGACGGCTTTAGGGCACTAGGTACGAAAATACCCCTATGAGCTTACTAGCTCGGGTTAAAGAGGCTACGAACCCAAGCTAGTCACAAAACTTTATTTCTTCTCAGGACTCCTAACTAAACACCTCTTTTTCTTCTTTTTTTTTTTACGCATCAGACTGTGCAATGTCTAGGCCCCTTAAGCTTTCTAATTAACCCATGTAATGAGCATTAGGCCAATGACTCCCAAACCAGATGGTTTAGGGCACTAGGCATGTAAATACCCCTACGGGCTTATTTGGCTCGGGTAAAAGGCTACGAACCCAAACTAGTCATGAAGCTTTTTTTATTCTTTTCAAGACTAATCCTAACTAAACACCCCTTTTTTTCTTTTTTTTTTTTTACATACGATCAAAATCTTCATGACATGGGCAACTTACCTACAAACCTTCACATTGGATGGGTTTAACCGTGCGAAATTTGTGTGGAGCAGACTCACCATTTTGTGTATTCTTAAGTGTTGGTGTGTGTTCGAGTTCCAAGCTTGATCAGAGTGCATCTCTTCGGTCCTCCTACAGGATTTTTACAACTACGCCAAGGAGCAAGGAGGGTCATACTCCGCAAGAAATAGGGAGGGGTCATACCGTGTACCTTTTCAGGTACATAGCGTTCCATGGATCGGGGAGCTCTTCCCCTTCTGCATTCACTAGTCTATATGCATTTCCAGGATATACTTCCTTAATTACATAAGGGCCTTCCCAATTGGGTCGTAACTTACCTCTAGGATGCGGAAGCTGGGATGGAGTGATGCGCTTTAGCACAAAGTCGCCAATCTTGAATTTTCTTTGTTTGACATGTTTGTCGTAGGCTCTGGCAATTCGCTTCCGGTATACTTGTGCATGCTCTGCTGCTTTCATTCTTTTCTCGTCAAGTAGGTCTAGCTGAAGTAGCAATGCTTCTCTCCTCTGGTCTTCTGTTATATCTTCATTTAGATGGATGCGCAGTGATGGATGAAGAACTTCGAGAGGAAGGACTGCTTCCATTCCATAAGTCAAAGAGTATGGGGTTTCTCCTGTAGGAGTTCTTATGGAAGTCCGGTACGCCCACAACGCTTCGACCAAACGGTCTGGCCAGTCACTACCTTTGGCGGTTTGCACAGTCTTCTTGATGATCTTCAGTAAGGTCTTGTTGGTTGCTTCGGCTTGACCATTCGCTTGGGGATAATATGGGGTTGAATGATGCAGTTCTATATCATATTTTGTGCATAACTCGTTCATTTGTTGGGATATAAACTGTGGGCCATTGTCTGTTATGAATGCTTTAGGGATGCCAAACCGGGCTATTATATTCTTTTTGATGAATTTGACTACAGAGGTAGCCTTAATATTAACATATGCCTCTGCTTCTGCCCATTTAGTGTAATATTCTGTGGCTGTCAATATGAATGCCTTATTTTGTGTGTTCTCTAAGGTAGGGGCCAGGGGTCCTATGATATCAAAGGCCCAAGTCGAAAAAGGCCATGGAGCTATGGTAGGGTGAAGGGATGATGCGGGGGCGTGGATTAGGTCAGCATGCAGTTGACATTCTTTGCATCTTCTAACATAATGGACTGAATCTGACTCTAGGGATGGCCAATAGTAACCTAAACGAATGATTTTCTTAGCTAGCATCTGGCCATTGACGTGTCCTCCACACTCTCCCGAATGCGCTTCTTCAACTATCTCTTGCCCTTCTTCTGTGGTTACGCATCGTAAGAGAATCCCACTGAATGATCTACGGTACAATAGTCCTGCGACTATGACATATCTCTGAACCATTTCTTTCAATGCTCTCTTATCCGATCGGGTGGCATACTCAGGGACGTAGCCATCACGTAGGTAATTCCAGATATCATAGTACCACGGGTGATCATCCACCAGGTCATCATCATGCTGTATGCGAGCTAAGATTCCTTCTTCGGGTTTAGAATCTTTCTCATGATCAGACTCTTTGGCCTCGACTTTCTTACTCTTTTCTCTTGGAACTTTTGGCAGAACTTCGGCAGGGTCCCCTCTGGTCAGGTCTATTGGTTTGACGGATGGAGAGTCTAGCCTTCTAATAAGGAACCTTTCATAATCTTTGTCGTCGGGCATCTCTATGATCGAAGCTAAAATTGCTAATGAGTCAGCTAGCCGATTCAAAGCTCGAGGGATGTAGAGAAAGGAAATCTTCTTGAAGTCAGACATTAGTTCTCTCACTTTCTCATGGTAATGTGCAAGTTTAGGGGCATTAACTTTCCATTCCCCAGCTACTTGAGAAATGACAACTTTGGAATCGCCGAAGACTCTCAGTTTTTCAACTCCTAGGGCTTGGGCTTCTCTCAATCCTGCTAGTAAAGCTTCGTATTCCATTGTATTATTGGTCGCTGGGAATCCGATCTTGTAGGCCTTCGGAATGACAACTCCTTCCGGGGATAATAGCACTACCCCGACTCCTTTTCCATTTTGGTTTAAAGCTCCATCAAAGTACATGGTCCATAAATCATCATCCTTGGTCTCTTCAATGCCTGCAAACACAATGCTTTCGTCGGGGAAATCAGTCCTGACTTGCTCGTACTGGGGCAGAGGAAGGTGTGCTAGATGATCAGCGATCGCTTGTCCTTTTACGGACTTCTGGGTAACATAGGTTATGTCGAATTCGGCCAGGAGCATCTGCCATCGCGCGATTCTTCCCGAAGTGACGGGTTTCTCAAAAATATACTTCAAAGGGTCCATCCTGGCTAAAAGTTTGACCTGATGAGCTAGAAAGTAGTGTCTCAATTTTTGAGCAGCCCAAACTACGGCTAAACATGTTCTCTCCATTGGGGAGTATTTCCTTTCATAGGGTAAGAGAGATTTGCTCAGGTAATAGACTGCGTTCTCCTTTCGGCCAGTTTCATCATGTTGACCTAGGACCACGCCTATTGCAGATTCTGTCGCTGATACATACAAAATGAGGGGCCTGTCTCTGGTAGGGGGCTTCAGAATAGGAGGACTCAACAGATATTTCTTTAGATCTTCGAATGCCTTTTGGCAGTTGTCGTCCCAGTGGTATTCCACACCTCCTTTTAGCAGTTTGTAGAACGGCTCGCATCTTTGTGAATGCTGTGAGATGAATCT
Source organism: Litsea cubeba (assembly GCA_012931725.1). Lineage (NCBI taxonomy): Eukaryota > Viridiplantae > Streptophyta > Magnoliopsida > Laurales > Lauraceae > Litsea > Litsea cubeba. The sequence goes on along the minus strand of WHSA01000666.1, from coordinate 195,229 downwards.
TCTAATGAATTGTAACCGCCCTATGAGGCCTCTCAATTCTTTGAGGTTTTTCGGGGGTGGCATTTCAAGGATGGCCTTTACCTTAGAAGGATCAACTTCAATTCCCCGATTGCTCACCATAAAGCCCAAGAGTTTGCCAGAGGATACTCCAAAAACGCATTTCTTCGGATTCATCCTTAGTTGGGTGTCCCTAGATCGCTGAAGGACTCTCCTGAGAGCTATGAAATGGTCCTCACGGGTTTTGGATTTGATCAGAATGTCATCTACGTAAACCTCCACACAGTCGTGTATCATATCGTGGAATATCGCCATCATGGCTCTCTGATAAGTGGCACCGGCATTCTTTAGGCCAAAGGGCATAACAACGTAACAGTAAGTTCCCCAGGGCGTGGTGAATGAGGTCTTCTCCTGATCTTCTGGTGACAGCCTGATTTGGTTGTACCCTGAGTAACCATCCATGAATGAGAGCATGGCGTGCCCTGCAGTATTATCAACAAGTACGTCGATGTGAGGTAAAGGGAAATCGTCTTTGGGAGATGCCTTGTTCAAGTTTCGAAAATCGATACAGACTCGGACGCGTCCGTCTTTCTTCTTTACCGGGACTATGTTGGCAACCCATTGGGGAAACAACACGACCCTGATGAATTGAGCTTGGTGGAGTTTGTCAACCTCCTCCTTTACTTTCAGGGCAACGTCGGGGAGCATCCTTCTCAACTTTTGCTTGACAGGTCTAGCCTCATCTTCTAGTGGGATTCGATGCTCTACTAGGTCGGGTGCAAGTCCGGGCATGTCGTTATAATCTGATGCGAATACGTCTTGATATTCCCTTAAGACCTCAAGGATTTCACTTTCTTCATTAGGTTCTAGGCATGCACTGATTTGAACCTGCTTGGGCCTCTCCTCCGTTCCCAGGTTTATCTCTTTTGTCTTCTCAGCAGCTGCTTGTGTTTCTTCATCAAACTTCTTGATTACTCTCCTAAATTCCTCAGAAACTTTGTCATCCCCTTCTTCAGCGTCCACTAATTCGTAAACACCCATGCCATCATTGATGTTCGCATGTTCCGCGGAGGATTCGGGTTCTGGAACGACAGGCAAAGATTCACAGCCTAACTTATCAATGTTGGCCATAATTTCCTCCAGTCGGAACTGCTCTACCGGGGGTAATTTCCATCGCCTTAGATTGCCCATGTGTTGATGATGACCAAAATCTTCTACCACTACGGTTCCTATGTTTTTGGGTTTTCTATTTTCTAATTTTTTTGGGTTTTTGGGGTTTTCTGATTTTTTGGGATTTTTGGAATGATATGGTACAGGTGGGGTTGGAGATGGGCTATCTACCGAGGAGGATCCTCCCCGCTGGCGTGGCCAGGCAGTGGGGCGGTATACCACTTCATGATCATCGAGGTCACTGGTTTCCCATATTTCACGGTCTTCTTGAGAGGGGTCTCCTCGCCAATGGCGCCAGGCAATGGGCCAATATACCACTTCTTCGCTGGTAGGGTCTTCAATTTCCCATGTTTCGCGACTCTCTCGGAGTTCGGTAATCGACGTTTTTTTTTGGGTAAATGAGTCGGCTTGCTCACAGTTAGCATGTTACATGATAGGATATGGAACCCTGGATCAATGGTGTGGTCTGCATTGTCCGCTTCTTTTGGTGAATGGAGCTCTCTCCAAGTGCTAAAAATTTCCTCATAAGTTTCGCTTTCGGATGACACAGAGTCTTCCCAATTTTCTACTAAAATGGCCTTGCCTTTGTCATTTGGATCCAAATTGTAGCATCCCTCCTTAGTTGGTGGTGTGTTGGGATCTAAGATTTTATCGTGTCTTACAAAGTGTTCATCTAAGGCCCAGTCCTCTCGTTTATGCCTCATATTATCATGCGTATCGTAACCCAATCCTTCCGCTCTTGCTCTAGGATCTGGAATATAAGGATCGAGAATACCTTCTCCGTTCTTTCCTAGCCCAAATCCAGGTTGATATCCCATCTTCTTCATTAGAGTCCATCCTCGGGCTTGGCTTTCGTTGTTTGTTGCTGGACTTTGCAAAGAAGATAATTCAGAGAACGTATTTCGCATGGGGTTCATGTCCATTAAGGAGATGAGAGGATCAACCGTGTATCCATGGATTTTGACCTCTGGGGTCATAAGAGCGGGTTGTAGGGTCGGGAGTATCTGAAGTTCCTCTGGTTCAATGACAGGCGGGTCCCCCATCATCTTCATGATCTTGCCTAAGTAAGGGAATTTGACACATTGGTGTCTGCTTGACATGACGGCGTTCATATGGTTCAACCATCGGCGTCCCAGAATTAAGTTGAAAGTGGCGGGGATATCCATGATATAAAATTCTTCTGGCATCGAGATCGGGCCCGCTTGCACCAACAGCATAATTTTTCCACATACTGTTTTCTTATTCCCGTCATAACCGGTTACAACCATAGGGGCTGGAGTTAGGTCCTTTATAGCGAGCCCTAATGCTTTGTAGGTTTTCAAAGGGCATATGTTCAGTGACGCGCCGGTGTCGACCAGGGCTCCTGACATTTCCTTTCCCGCTATCTTAATCGTTAGATGTAGGGGAGACGTCCTCGCTTCAGGTGGTATTTCTTTTAGTTCTTGTTCAGTAAAAGTGACGGCAGGGAAGGGAGCTCCAGGGGCTAAGGCTGCAATGGTAGTTCCCAACTCTTCGGGGGTTGTGCCTACAGGGACTTGTAAGCGTGTGATAGCCTCAAGTAATTGTTGTTGATGTTTGGGTGACGTTTTAATCAAATCGAGGACGGATACCTTAGCTGGGATCTTTGTGAGGTGTCCCAAGAGGTCGTACTCTATCCCCGTTTCTATCGAAGTATAAGCTCTTTCATCAACTGTTTCCTCGACCTGAGTGTTGGGATTCTGAGAATCTAAGTTTTGAGCAATAGGGTGAGGAGGTAGCCGGGGAGGACGGATCCGTCCAGATCGGAGGTGAGCCTGAGGCGCGTTTGTATCCGGGTGAGGGTCTAGTTGGGAATTTGCAAGGATCGGTGGTTCTTGGTTGTCTAGCTCATCAAAGTTCACCTTGTAAAGGTCAGGAGAATCAATGATCGCGCCCATTCCAGAATTGAAGATTTTGAATTTGGTTTTCCCATCCCATGGTGTGACGTATTTTCGATGGTCCTCTTCCTCAAAGAATTCATCGTGGCATAGTTGGCTATGGTTTATGTTCCCTTGGGCCAGGGCATCAACACATTGGTGCTCTATCATGGCGATGTTTATCAATTGAGTCTGTGGGCTTTGTCCAGAGGTTGATGGTCCATGTTGAGGCAGCGGGTTGGTATAGATCTGCATGTTAGGGACATTTTGCACTGGATTGGGGGTTGCATTTTGATTAGGAGGGGCGTTCCGTGAGTCGTTCGCGCCCATCGGCCTAATATTGCTCCAATCGATTCTGCCTTCGTCATTGAGATCATAGATCAGGTCTCTAACCGTGTAGCATTGGGTGAGGTCATGCCCCGGCATCCTATGGTAGGCACAAAACTTGTTTTTATCCAGGTGTTCCGACCAGGCTTGTGGTCGTTCCGGAGGGAGTTGGAGGGCATTCTGGTTTAAGAGGGACCAGAAGACAGCGGTCCAAGGTTGTGGAAGGGATGGGTAGTTCGCCCTTTTTGCCCCGAATCTTCTTCTATTCCCATTGTTCGTGTTGTTTTGGTTGCCATTATTGCCTCTATTGTAATTGAAGGGGACGGTACCATAGCTAGGTTGAGGATTTGTGTTCTGATTTTGTGGCAAAACCATCGAATTCGGAACCGGTTGTATAGGATTAGGATTCTGGTTTTGATTCACCGGGGGCCCTTGATTCCTTGGCGGTTGTTCATAACCTTGGTTATTTCTTGGGGGGTTCCGGTAATTCTGATTGTTCTGCTGATAATTCTGGTTGTTCCTCTGATAATTCGGATTACCACTTTGGAAATTGGGATTGACATTTTGTCCCTGGTTCTGGTGTTGGTTAAAGCTAACACTGTTGCGTTCTTGGTATGGTCGGTAGACCTCTTCTTGATTCGAGCTCACTTCAGGGGTTGTGCGGCTTTCCGGTTGGGTAGTTGTGCCCACTCTACGCGTGTTTTTCTTATGGTCAATGATGGTGTTCAATACTCCCTCGTCTAAATTTTGTTTCATTCTGGACAATCTACGGTACAGGCCACTCCAACTAACGACTTCTCCGATCGTCATTAAGGCTCTCATCGGGTCTTTCATATTTGATATGGCCATCCTCACTTGTTCCTCTTCTTGCATGTTGCAGTCTGATCGCGCAAATTGATTTTGCCACCTCACCGCGAATTCCTCATAGTCCTCATTATTCTTTTGTTTGAGGTTCGCTAAGTCATGCCACAGGGGTTTGTTTTTAGTTAGGTGTTGATACCGTGCTAGAAATTTCTCTACTACATCCTCAAAGGTATTAATCTCGTGGGAAGATACAGACGTATACCAAGTTAATGCATCCCCCGTTAATGATTCCTGAAAATAATTTATGAGCATGGAGTCATTGTCAGCGATGGCGCGACACTTGTTGCAGAATGAGACTAGGTGGTGTTGAGGGTCAGTTGTACCATCATAAGGTATGAACTTAGGAGCTCTAATAGGGAAAGGTGACCTCTCTTTTTCTTCCTTCTTAGTAAAATCGTAGAACCCTAGCTTTTTTCCAATCGAGCTCGGGGACTTTTTCTTGATTTCATTTTTAAGCTCTTCTACATTTTTCTGCAGTTCTTTGAACGCTAGAGGATCTAGGTATTGAATCATCTGTGGCCGGTAACCTCCTTGTGGTTCTAGTGGAACAGGGGCGTAAGCTGGCTCTTGGAACTGGTCTTGGAAATATGATTGCGGGATAGGTTGATAGCCTTGGCTCAACTGAGTTCCTCCATGAGCGACCGACTGTCCTCTATATGGGTCAACCATGGGACTTAAAGCGGGTGGCTGATACGCCTGCTGATAGCGCGGTTCATTCGCTTGATATGTTTGATAAGGGTTTCTAACTCCTGCGGGATTGATAACCTGCGCGTTCTGGACTGGAGGGCTCTGGTCTGAGTTAGGCATTTGGTAGATTGGGACCGTCTGATTTTGATAGATGGGAGGGGTCTTCTCATATTGAATCGGCTGGGGGTATAACATATCAGTGCTAGCCGTCAAAGGATTATAACCCGCTTGATTGATTGACGAAGGAGTCATCACCTGGAATTGGGGTCGGGTTACCTCATATTGTCGGTAGACATCTGGCGTTCCCATGTGAGTCAAGGGATTATGGTATGAGGTGTTGGGCATCGCCAACTGACCCGTGTTTACTGGAACATGACTTGTCTGATGATACGAATTCTCGTTTGTCGCGAGAGTCCGGGATGGTGTGACAATTCTAACTGGTGTGGTGATAGGTGTATCCATAGGCATCCCGTACTGTGGGACAGAAGACGTAATCGGCTCGGTCTGACTGATCAGGGAGGAATAAGGTGTAACTTGTGAGACAACAGGATCATTCGCGCGGAGAGAGTAATCTCTCGACAAATCATTATTGTGAACTCTATACCTTATAACCTGGCCGGTAGGATTGACTAAGTCTGTGTAAGTTACCCCTGAATGTGAGGAAAGCTGATTCTCCCCTGATGAATGAGATGGGGTGGATGTGTTAGACAGATTCCTTCCCATTGTGATGGTATTGACTGGCAGGGGGCCACCTTCGAAGAGGGACCGCCTCATCTGTTGCGGGTCATGGCTTGACGTTGCTGAGGATCCATCTAATACTCTAGAGGATTCTATACTCTGGGGGGCTTGGTGTGACCCGCTAGTGGTGCGGAGCAACAGTGGGGGTGAGAGGGGTTGAAAGTCGGGCATCCCGAACGTGTAACCCTCCATTTGTGAAGAAGTACTTAGATGAGAATAGAGAGAAAGAGGGGATGAGAGGAGCACGTTTTATGTTGTTTTGTAGTGAGTGTTGGTGCAAGTTTGTTTCTTATGATGTAATGGGGGAAAGCTTAGTGGACGGTGCATTCGAACCTTAAGTTTAATTTTGGACTAGACTCATAACAACCCAAAACTGAATGGGACACGGACATCTAATCATTGATTGGATGTTCGTGTCCTAGAATAAAATCCCGGAAAAACCCAAATAAGTGACAGGAAAACAAAAGAGGTCCCATCACGATCGCCAGGCTGTCGGATGTGAATTTCGACCCCCCCCCAAAAAAAGGAAAGAAAGGGGAATTTTGCGTGGGGAAATCTCTATTCGTCTATATATGCTATTTAAATTTTACATCGAAAATGAGGATTCCGACTACCCTCAAAATCAATGGATCACGATCGCCAGCTACGGATACGGCCGTAACACCGTTCTTCGACTAAAGCCGAAGAAATGTGGGGAGAAAATAAGTGGGTGGGTTCTTCCTCTCGTCTAATGTGCTGCCGGCAACACACGACGGTTGTCCTGTCACATTAATTTGGGTCTCTTTGGGTCTTTTTAATATAGGGTCAAATTAGGGTCATGAGTTAAAGTCCAAATAAAGGTTAATCCTCACACAGCATAATCATAATAAATCCAAGTAAAATAAAGTAAGTAAAATAAAGAAAATAAATGGGGGGAGGTGCCAAATATTTAAGAAGAGGATTGGCCCCGTTCCCGGGTACCCCCTTCAGATCCCTTGGCAAAATAAGGTTTAAAGGCTGACTTTTCAAATCAAAATAATGATGCAAATGAGATTTTGACTTGTGATTTCTGTGTTTTTCGTGTGCGATACACGAGTGATAAAAATGAAAGGCCGATGGGCCGTAATTGATTGGAGGTGGCCGATGGGCCAGTGTTTGTTTTAGGGTGGCCGATGGGCCGTGATTGTTTTAGGGTGGCCGATGGGCCGAAGTAAAAAGTGTGTGGGTGAAATCACTTATCTCATCTCGTCATTCTCATTTATTCAATTTTAGAAGTCAGTTCTTCATTTCCTTTTATCATTAAGTTCAATTAAATATTTGGCACCTGAGGTGGAGGAAGAAATAAAGGAAAATCTTTTTGGGTTTATTTTGTTGGTTTTATAGTTTTTATGGATTTTTGATATGGGGCTAGAAGGGCCTAACTAGGGGATTTACTTGGATTTACGTAATTAATGCTTTATTACTGATCATCGGATTAACCTTAACCTAAGGTCCTAGACCGCCCACATCAGCTTTCCCAATTCCCTAACGGAACAGGAAGAGTGATGGGGTGAAGCCTAATGCTCTAAACTACCTAACAAGGTAATCCAATTTAATCCTAGGGTGCAAATAGCCTAAGTTTGATAGTTCCTGCGCCTAAGCAGTTTGTTGAGTAAGATCTTAATTGATTCGATTTGTTGTGAGTTGTGGTTTTGATTGAGAGTGGTTTAGAGATGTTTTAAGGATCTGGTTAATGTGTTCTTCTATATTTTAGACTTATGTTATTTTTAATTTAAATCAGAATTCTAAAAAGTAGTCGAAAATCACAATTCAAGATTAAAAACAGGGTAGGCGCCCAGGGGGTGGAGCCTATCCTAACAGTTTATGCTTTTCAGACTTTTCGATCTCTTTTCAGAATTCTGGGGGTTTTAAGGGCTATGTTTTACTCTGAGGAATGTTTTAATGTCTCTGCTGTTCTAATGTCAAAGTGATGCGGGTCCGGATTTTGAAATAAAACGAGGATTCGTGTTTTAGTGCAAGTGGAAGGATAGGCACCAAAGGGGTGGCGCCCAGGTGAATTGGCAGGATGGGCGCCCAGGGAGTGGTGCCCAGGTGGTTTGCCTGTGATTTTGTGTTGTGCCGGATAGGATTTAATTATTGGTCTGTGGGTCCGGAGATTAATTAAGGTTCTGGTCTTAGTTAGTTTAAGTTGTAAGGTGTTTAATTATTAATTTTTAGTTGAATTGGTTGGGTAGGGTTGAAATGTAGGCTAGGCGCCCAGAGGGTGGTGCCTAGGTGAAACTGGCAGGATGGGCACCCAGGGGGTGGCGCCCAGATGGATTGATAGGATAGGCGCCAAGGGATTGGTGCCTAGGTGGAATCTTTATGGTTTGGTCGGTTCCAAAGGGTTTTGGGTATTAAGTCCGAATCGATTAAGGTTCCAAGTGTTTTAAGGTTAAAGGTATTATGTTATGTTGATTGGGATTGGTTTGAGGTTTTAATTAATTAGGTTAAGTTGTGAATTTAGGGCTTTTTATGAAAAGGAGTAGACTGGGCGCCCAGGGTGTGGTGCCCAGATGGATGTGTTTTATGGTTCGGTTGGGTTTTGTGATTCTTTGGTCAATCTCAGGTTTGAATTGATTTAAGGGTCTAGGATTTGATGGAAAGTGTTTATTCGTGTTCAGTTGGGGATGAATCGGGTTCCAATTAATTGGGTTTAATGGTTTCCTAAGGAATGGACGGGGTAGGTGGAATTCACAGGCTGGGCGCCCAGAGGGTGGTGCCCAGGTGGATTGACAGATTAGGCGCCAAGGGGGTGGTGCCTAAGTGGATTGACAGGCTGGGCGCCCAAGGAGTGGTGCCCAGGTGGCTGTCTTGAGGTTCGGCTTGGTTTTGATGTTCTAGGTTGATTCGAAGTTGGGTTTTGTGGTTTAATGCGTTTGGATGAAAAGTATCTTTTAGTATTCAGTTGAGAAAGAATTAGATTTAAGTTAATTAGGTTTAGTTTTTAATTGATTGGTTTCCAAGAAACGAGTAGTGTAGGTGGAGCTCACAGGCTGGGCGCCCAGAGGGTGGTGCCCAGGTGGATTGATAGGCTAGGCGCCCAGGGGGTGGTGCCCAGGTGACTGCCTTGTGGTTTGATTTGGTTCGATGGATTTTAAGTTAATCCGAGGGTGAATTGATTAGAGTCTTAGGTTTCTTAAGTCCTAAAGTGTTTTAGTGTGCTAATTCGGGTTGGTTTAATTAGAAGTTTCAATTAGAAATTTCTTAGTAAAGGGATAGGATGGGCGCCAGGGGAGTGGTGCCCAGATGAATTGGAAGGCTAGGCGCCAGGGGAGTGGTGCCCAGGTGGATTGGAAGGCAGGGCGCCAGGGGAGTGGTGCCCAGGTGGATTGGAGAGTATGGGCGCCCAGGGAGTGGTGCCCAGGTGGATCTTTTTAGGGTTTGTTAGTTTTGTATCTTTTAGGTAGATTCGAGTTTAAGTTGGTTAAGATTTCAGGTCTTTCAAGTTAAAAGTATTTTAGTGTGTTAATTAGGGTTGGTTAAAGTCTTAATTAATTAGATTAAATTTTAAATAGAGCCTCTTAGGGAATGAATAGGCTGGGCGCCCAGGGAGTGGTGCCCAGGTGGATCTTGTCAGCAGGGCACCCAGGGAGTGGCGCCCAGATGGATCTGGCAACAGGGCACCCAGGAGGTGGCGCCCAGATGGATCTGTTTTAGGGTTTTAATTAAGTTCTTGGTTATTTTTAATCCGAATTAATTAAGGTCTCAAGATCTTTTGGATTAAAGGTATTTATTGTATTAATTGATGTGAGATCAGAGCCTTAACTAATTATGTTTAATCCTTAATTAGGGACCTTTAGTGAATAAGCAAGTTAAGCTCAAGAGAGGAGAAGCGGTTCCCTAAACAATCTTAGTGATTCCTTAGTCCAATTTCAGTCCAAATCAATTAGATTGTTTGTTCTAGGGTTCTTAATGATTTGGCAATTCTTAAGTTAATTAACTATGATATTTTAGGGTTTATCCTACTTAGGCACGAGATTTGATAATCTAGGCTATCTACCTACTATTTTTGGGTTTTCTTTGTATTTTTTAATTTGTTTTTTGGTTTCTCCTCTAATTTACTAGAGAGTAAGGGAAGAGAAGAAATAGTTTTTATGTTTTATGATTTTTTTTGGGTTTTTTTATGACTTTATGTTTCAGATGATATGGTGGTGTGTGATAAAAACGATAATTTGAAGTTCAGAACATATCAAACAAGCAAACATATCATTGTTATGCGATTTCTAAATGAACTAAATGCGAGAGATCGAAACTTGTGCACAAAGGTGGAACAGTCCACCTAGGCGCCACACCTGTGGTGCCTACCCTGCTCAGTCAGGGTTTTCAAAGATTCGCAATGAATGCACAATAGTCTTAAGATTTTCAACACAATTTTCGATATTTAGTAACTGATGCGGATGTCCTAATGCGAACTACTAATGATGCAACTAACAAATCTACGAGAAAATGATGTAACAAGTAGAGATCTAAAACCCAAACCCTTTCTCGGAAGGGTAGGCGCCCAGAGGGTGGCGCCTAGCCAAACCAGAGATGGTAGGCGCCCAGTGGGTGGCGCCCAGCCTTCTGAGATAGGCTTTTCACGACCTCCTCGATCTAAATGAGGATGATGATGCTATAAATGCGAGATCTAACCTAGTTAAGCACTTAGAACTACGAAATCAATGCAGATCTACACCACTAGTATGAATCTAAACATGTTATTAATATGATGAGATGCTGATACCATTTTTATCAAGAACTAATATAGATCTATGATGCATGAATGATCCTAAGCATGTTTCTAAACAAAGATGATGATAAAATGCAGCAGAAGAATAGAAAGATCTAGGAATACCGGTTTGAATCACACTTTTCAAGTTCCTAGAACGAGGCTTACGCGAAGAACCATAGCTCTAGTTGAAGATATGGAAGTCTTCTCCTCTATTTCCCCTTCTTCTTCTCTAGATCTGAAGCTTTCTCTCTAATGGTGGCTACCTTTCTCCTTTTTGCTTATTCTCTATACTTTTCTCTCTTTTAGGGTAGCTCCCTTGTAAATGAGGTTAAGAGATCCTTAAATAGAGGTTTGGGATGAGTTTAGGAGGGCTAGGGCTTCATTAGTTCGTGTTTCTAGAAGGTTTCACGCATCCCAAGGCGGCTTAAGTGTTTTGGGATAAATTAGGGTTTGGAAAAGAGGCTGGGCGCCCATGGGGTGGTGCCCAGGTGACTGCATAGGGTGGGCGCCACAGGGCTGGCGCCTATGTGGACTGGTTCATGGTAGGCGCCCATGGGGTGGAGCCTACGTGGTTCGGATCATTCTCAAAGTTTGGTCCCATCTGAAGTCGGAATAGAATGGATAGATGGTCAATTGAGGGGACCTACACTAGCATTTAATTGACTGGGCGCCACAAGGGTGGTGCCCAGGTGGACTGGACAGTGTGGGCGCCCACCACAGGGTGCCTATGTGGACTGGAGAGTGTGGGCGCCACAAGGGTGGTGCCTAGATGGAAAGTTGTTTGGGTCTTTGTTTGGAGTGGTTACGGGCTGCCCTAAGTTAAGTTTGTGGAATAATAGGGTGGGCGCCACACATGTGGTGCCTAGGTGGGCTGAAGAGTATGGGCGCCACACATGGGGCGCCTAGATGGAATAAAGAGTGGGGTGGGCGCCACACATGGGGTGCCTAGGTGGAGTCAATTCATTTTCGGAGTTTGGTCCCTACGTTGAGTGGTTCCGGTCCATTTTAGGTCAAACTAGTGATTTCGGAGGGTGGGCGCCACACATGGGGCGCCTAGGTGACCATGACTAGTGAGGGCGCCACACATGGGGCGCCTAGGTGAATTTGAGTAGGGTGGGCGCCCCTTGGGTGGTGCCTAGATGAATTTCTGTTACTCTTTCTAAGGCAAACTTCGAAAACTCATAACTTTTGATCCGCTTATCGGATTTGGACGTTCTACATACCGTCGGAAAGCTCTTGAAGTGAAGAATCCAATGGTCTAACTGTCCTAATGATTATGGGCTGAGAAAAGATGGGGACCTCTGGATCAATGGATCCGGCTTCCTAACTTAGGGTAATCGGATGGCATTTGGGTAAACTTGGTGTAATCTTTGTAAGAACTGGCCTAAGCATGTCTTAAGTGGTTTGGAATATGTAGAGTTAGTGTAGTAGTCTGTCCTTGTGTGAAAGGTGAGTTGGACTCTAGATCTCAATGTGATTCGGCTTTCTTCTCACGAATTTCTAGAAGTCGTTGAACTAAGTCTGAAACTATCAAAAAGCATCTTCATTGTCATCAATTAATCTAAATTATGCCATTAATCATTCAATTATGAGTGAAATGGGGGCATCGCTATATATGACAGGTGTTTAAGGCTATCATAGGGGCCAAATGAGGTGTCTACAACAGTTCGCAAACAGGACTCTCGGTTTGAGAATTACGATAGAAACATGAGATTTTCCAACAATTAAGCTCGAAAATGGCCCGCCGGGGGCCTGGAACGGGAAACGGCCCAAGGTAAAATCAGAAATCAGCACGAGTACATCCCTCCAGGGTAGAGTAACTTGTAGGAATAGATGGTTCTCAAGTTGGACTCTCCGTTCGAGAATTACGAGCGAAACATTGGATTTTCCAACACTCAGGCTCGAAAACGGCCCGCCGGGGGTCCGGAACTGGAAACTGCCCCCGAAAACTTCGAAAACCATCACGAGCACTTCCCTTGAGGGTAGAGTAACTTGTTGGAACTGACGGGTCACGAATAGGACTCCCGGTTAGAGAATTACGACTGAAAGATGGGATTTTCCAACACTTAGGCTCCAAAACGGCCCGCCGGGGGTCCGGAAACAGGAAATAGGACTCCCCAAAATATCGAAAACCGGCTCGATCGCTTCCCTCGAGGGTAGAGTAACTTGTAGGAACTAAAGGTTCGCAAATAGGACTCCCGGTTAGAGAATTACGACTGGAACATGGGATTTTCCAACACTTTGGATCGAAAGAGGCCCGTCGGGGGCCTGGAACGATAAACGGTTGCGGGAAAAATCAGAAACCAGCACGAGCACTTCGCTCGAGGGTAGATTTAGTTATAGGAACTGGCGGTTCAAAAATAGGACTCTCGATTAGAGAATTACGAGCAAAACATGAGATTTTCCAACACTTTGGCTCGAAAACGGCCCGCCGGGGGTCCGGAACGGGAAACGTCCCGCCGGGGGTCCGGAACGGGAAACGGCCCCCGTAAATACTGAAAACCGGCACGACACTTCCCTCGAGGGTTGAGTAACCTGTTGGAACTGACGGGTCGCGAATAAGACTCCCAGTTAGAGAATTACGACTAAAAGATGGGATTTTCCAACACTTAAGGCTCGAAAATTGCCCGCCGGGGGTCCTGTACGGGAAACGACTGTCGGACAAAATCGAAAACCGGCACGAGCATTTCACTCGTGGGTAGAGTAACTTGTAGGCACTGACTGTTCGCAAATAGGACTCCCGATTAGAGAATTATGAGTGAAACATTGGATTTTCCAAGACTTGGGCTCCAAAACGGCCTGCCAGGGGTCTGGAATGAGAAACGGCATCCGGAAAAATAAAAAACTGGCACGAGCACTTCCCTCGAAGGTAGAGTAACTTGAAGGATCTGACGGTTCCCAAATAGGACTCCCGGCTAGAGAATTACGAGCGAATCATGAGATTTTCCAACACTTTAGATCGAAAACGGCCCGTCAGGGGCCAGGAACGGCAAACGGCTGCGGGAAAAATCGTAAACCAGCATAAGTACTTCGCTCAAGGGTAGAGTAACTTGTAGCAACTGGCTTTTTGTAAATAGGACTCCCGATTAGAGAATTACACGCAAAAACATGGGATTTTCCAACACTTAGGCTCCAAAACGGCCCGCCGGGGGTCCAGAAACGGAAAACGGCTCCTGGTAAAATCAAAAACCAGCAGGAGCACTTCCCTCGTGGGTAGACTAACTTTTAGGAACTGACAATTCGCAAACATGACTCCCGGTTAGAGAATTACGACTGAAACATGAGATTTTCCAACAGTTAGGCTCGAAAATGGTCCGCCGGGGGCCTCGAACGGGAAACGGCCCAAGGTAAAATCAGAAATCAGCACGAGTACATCCCTCCAGGGTAGAGTAACTTGTAGGAACAGATGGTTCTCAGGTCGGACTCTCGGTTCGAGAATTACGAGCGAAACATTGGATTTTCCAACACTCAGGCTCGAAAATAGCCCGCCGGGGGTCCGGAACTGGAAACTGCCCCCGAAAACTTCGACAACCATCACGAGCACTTCCCTCGAGGTTAGAGCAACTTGTTGGAATTGACGGGTCACGAATAGGACTCTCGGTTTGAGAATTACGACTGAAAGATGGGGTTTTCCAACACTTAGGCTCCAAAACGGCCAGCCGGGGGTCGGGAAACAGGAAATATGACTCTCGAAAATATCAAAAACCGGCACTATCACTTCCCTCGAGGGTAGAGTAACTTGTAGGAACTGAAGGTTCGCAAATAGGACGCCCGGTTAGAGAATTACGACTGAAACATGGGATTTTTCAACACTTTGGATCGAAAGAGGCCCGTCGGGGGCCTGGAACGGTAAACGGCTTCGGGAAAAATCAGAAACCAGCACGAGCACTTCGCTCGAGGGTAGAGTTAGTTATAGGGAACTGGCGGTTCGTGAATAGGACTCTCGATTAGAGAATTATGAGCGAAACATGAGATTTTCTAACACTTTGGCTCGAAAACGACCCGCCGGGGGTCCGAAATGGGAAACGGCCCCCGGAAATACTGAAAACCGGCACGAGCACTTCCCTCAAGGGTAGAGTAACTTGTTGGAACTGACGGGTCGAGAATAGGACTCCCGGTTAGAGAATTACGACTGAAAGATTGGATTTTCCAACACTTAAGGCTCGGAAACTGCCCGCCGGGGGTCCGGAACGGGAAACGACCGCCGGACAAAATTGAAAACCGGCACGAGCACTTCACTCGTGGGTAGAATAACTTGTAGGCACTGACGGTTCGCAAATAGGACTTACGGTTAGAGAATTACGAGTGAAACATTGGATTTTCCAAGACTTGGCTATAAAACGGCCTGCCAGGGATCCGGAACGAGAAACGGCACCCGAAAAAATCAAAAACTGGGACGAGCACTTACCTCGAAGGTTGAGTAACTTGAAGGATCTGACGGTTTCCAAATAGGACTCCCGGTTAGAGAATTACGACACAAACATGGGATTTTCCAACACTTTGGATAGAAAACGGCCCGTCGGGGGCCCGGAACAGCAAACGGCTACGGAAAAAATCGTAAACCAGCGCAAGTAGTTCGCTCAAGGGTAGAGTAACTTGTAGGAACTGGCTTTTCGTAAATAGGACTCCCGATTAGAGAATTACGCGCGAAACATGGGATTTTCCAACACTAAGGCTCCAAAACGGACCGCCGGGGGTCCAGAAAAGGAAAACGGCTCCTGGAAAAAACGAAAACCAGCACGAGCACTTCCCTCGTCGGTAGAGTAACTTTTAGCAACTGACAATTCGCAAACAGGACTCCCGGTTAGAGAATTACGACTGAAACATGAGACTTTCCAACAGTTAGGCTCGAAAATGGACCGCCGGGTGCCTGGAATGGGAAATGGCCAAAGGTAAAATCGGAAATCAGCACGAATACATCCCTCCAGGGTAGAGTAACTTGTAGGAATAGATGGTTCTCAAGTAGGACTCTCGGTTCGAGAATTACGATCGAAACATTGGATTTTCCAACACTCAGGCTCGAAAACAGCCCGCCGGGGTTTCGGAACTGGAAACTGCCCCCGAAAACTTTGAAAACCATCACGAGCACTTCCCTCGAGGGTAGAGTAACTTGTTGGAACTGACGAGTCATGAATAGGACTCTCAATTAGAGAATTACGACTGAAAGATGGGGTTTTCCAACACTTAGGCTCCAAAACGGCCCGCCGGGGCTCCGGATACAGGAAATAGGACTCCCGGAAATATCGAAAACCGGCACGATCACTTCCCTCTAGGGTAGAGTAACTTGCAGGAACTGAAGGTTCACAAATAGGACTCCTGGTTAGAGAATTACGACTGAAACTTGGGATTTTCCAACACCTTGGATCGAAAGAGGCCCGTCGGGGGCCTGGAACGGTAAACGGCTGCGGGAAAAATCAGAAACCAGCACGAACACTTCGCTCGAGGGTAGAGTTAGTTATAGGAACTGGCGGTTCGTAAATAGGACTCTCGATTAGAGAATTACGAGTGAAACATGAGATTTTCCAACACATTGGCTCGAAAACTCCCCGCCGGGGGTCCGGAATGGGAAACGGCCCCAGGAAGTACTGAGAACCGGCACGAGCACTTCCCTCGAGGGTAGAGTAACTTGTTGGAACTGACGGGTCGAGAATAGGACTCCCGGTTAGAGAATTACGACTGAAAGATGGGATTTTCCAACACTTAAGGCTCGGAAACTGCCCGCCGGGGGTCCGGAATGGGAAAGGACCGCCAGAAAAAATCGAAAACCGGCACGAGCACTTCACTCGTGGGTAGAGTAACTTGTAGGCACTGACGGTTTGCAAATAGGACTCCCGATTAGAGAATTACGAGTGAAAAATTGGATTTTCCAAGACTTGGGCTCCAAAACGGCCTGTCAGGGGTCCGGAACGAGAAACGGCATCCGGAAAAATAAAAAACTGGCACGAGCACTTCCCTCGAAGGTAGAGTAACTTGAAGGATCTGACTGTTCCCAAATAGGACTCCCGGTTAGAGAATTACGACTGAAAAATGGGATTTTCCAACACTTTGGATCGAAAACGGCCCGTCAGGGGCCCGGAACGGCAAACGACTGCGGGAAAAATCGTAAACCAGCATAAGTACTTCGCTCAAGTGTAGAGTAACTTGTAGGAATTGACTTTTCGTAAATTGGACTCCCGATTAGAGAATTACGCGCGAAACATGGGATTTTCTAACACTTAGGCTCCGAAAAGGCTCGCCGGGGGTCCAGAAATGGAAAAAGGCTCCTGGAAAAATCGAAGACCAGCACGAGCACTTCCCTCGTGGGTAGAGTAACTTTTAGGAACTGACAGTTCGCAAACAGGACTCCTGGTTAGAGAATTACGACTGAAACATGAGATTTCCCAACAGTTATGCTCGAAAATGGCCCGCCGGGGGCCTGGAACGGGAAACGGCCCAAGGTAAAATCGGAAATCAGCACGAGTACATCCCTCCAGGGTAGAGTAACTTGTAGGAATAGATAGTTCTCAAGTAGGATTCTCGGTTCGAGAATTACGAGCGAAACATTGGATTTTCCAACACTCATGATCGAAAACAGCCCGCTGGGGGTCCGGAACTGGAAACTGCCCCCGAAACATTCGAAAACCATCACGAGCACTTCCCTCGAGGGTAGAGCAACTTGTTGGAACTGACGGGTCACGAATAGGACTCCCGGTTAGAGAATTACGGCTAAAAGATGGGATTTTCCAACACTTAGGCTCCAAAACGGCCCGCCGGGGGTCCGGAAACAGGAAATAGGACTCCCGAAAATATCGAACACCGGCATGATCACTTCCCTCGAGGGTAGAGTAACTTGTAGGAACTGAAGGTTCGCAAATTTGACTCCCGGTTAGAGAATTACGACTCAAACATGGGATTTTACAACACTTTGGATCGAAAGAGGCCCGTCGGGGGCCTGGAACGGTAAACGGCAGCGAGAAAAATCAGAAACCAGCATGAGTACTTCGCTCGACGGTAGAGTTAGTTATAGGAACTGGCGGTTTGTAAATAGGACTCTCGATTAGAGAATTACAAGCGAAACATGAGATTTTCCAACACTTTGGCTCGAAAACGCCCCGCCGGGGGTCCGGAACGGGAAACGGCCCCCTGAAATACGGAAAACCGGCACGACCACTTCCCTCGAGGGTAGAGTAACTTGTTGGAACTGACGGGTCGCGAATAGGACTCCCGGTTAGAGAATTACGACTGAAAGATGGGATTTTCCAACACTTAAGGCTCAGAAACTGCCCGCCGGGGGTCCGGAACGGGAAACGACCGCCGGACAAAATCGAAAACCGGCACGAGCACTTCACTCGTGGGTAGAGTAACTTGTAGGCACTGACAGTTCGCAAATAGGACTCCCGATTAGAGAATTACGAGTGAAACATTGGATTTTCCAAGACTTGGGCTCCAAAACGGCCTGCCAGGGGTCCGAAACGAGAAACGGCATCCGGAAAAATCAAAAACTAGCACGAGCACTTCCCTCGAAGGTAGAGTAAGTTGAGGGATCTGACGGTTCCTAAATAGGACTCCCGGTTAGAGAATTATGACTGAAAAACGGGATTTTCCAACACTTTGGATCGAAAACAGACCGTCGGGGGCCCGGAACGGCAAACGGCTACGGGAAAATTCGTAAACCAGCGTAAGTACTTCACTCAAGGGTAGATTAACTTGTAGGAACTGGGTTTTCGTAAATAGGACTCCCGATTAGAGAATTACGTGCGAAACATGGGATTTTCCAACACTTAGGCTCGCAAACGGCCCGCCGGGGGTCCAGAAATGGAAAATGGCTCCTGGAAAAAACGAAAACCAGCACGAGCACTTCCCTCATGGGTAGAGTAAGTTTTAGGAACAGACAGTTCGCAAACAGGACTCAAGGTTAGAGAATTACGACCAAAACATGAGATTTTCGAACAGTTAGGCTCGAAAATGGCCCGCCGGGGGCCTGGAACGGGAAACGGCCTAAGGTAAAATCGGAAATCAGCACGAGTACATCCCTCCAGGGTAGAGTAACTTGTAGGAATAGATGGTTCTCAAGTAGGACTCTCGGTTCGAGAATTACGAGCGAAACATTGGATTTTCCAACACTCAGGCTCGAAAACAGCCCGCCGGGGGTCCGGAACTGGAAACTGGCCCCGAAAACTTGGAAAACCATCACGAGCACTTCCCTCGAGGGTAGAGTAACTTGTTGGAACTGACGGGTCACAAATAGGACTCCCGGTTAGAGAATTACGACTAAAAGATGGGATTTTCCAACACTTAGGCTCCAAAACGGCCCGCCGGGGGTCCAGAAATGGAAAACGGCTCCTGGAAAAATCGAAAAACAGCACGAGCACTTCCCTCGTGGGTAGAGTAACTTTTAGGAACTGACAGTTCGCAAACAGGACTCCCGGTTAGAGAATTACGACTGAAACATGAGATTTTCCAACAGTTAGGCTCGAAAATCGCCCGCCAGGGGCCTGGAACGGGAAACGTCCCAAGGTAAAATCGGAAATCAGCACGAGTACATCCCTCCAGGGTAGAGTAACTAGTAGGAACAGATGGTTCTCACGTAGGACTCTCGGTTCGAGAATTACGAGCGAAACATTGGATTTTCCAACACTCAGACACGAAAACAGCCCGCCGGGGGTCTGGAACTGGAAACTACCCCCGAAAACTTCGAAAACCATCACGAACACTTCCTTGGAGGGTAGAGTAACTTGTTGGAACTTACGGGTCATGAATAGGACTCCCGGTTAGAGAATTACGACTGAAAGATGGGATTTTCCGACACTTAGGCTCCAAAAAGGTCCACCGGGGGTCCGGAAATAGGAAATAGGACTCCCGGAAATATCGAAAACCGGCACGATCACTTCCCTCGAGGGTAGAGTAACTTGTGGGAACTGAAGGTTCGCAAACAGGACTCCCGGTTAGAGAATCACGACTGAAACATGGGATTTTCCAACACTTTGGATCGAAAGAGGCCCGTCGGGGGCCTGGAATGGTAAATGGCTGCGGGAAAAATCAGAAACCAGCACGAGCACTTCGCTCGAGGGTAGACTTAGTTATAGGAACTGGCGGTTCGTAAATAGGACTCTCGATTAGAGAATTACGAGCGAAACATGAGATTTTCCAACACTTTAGCTCGAAAACTCCCCGCCGGGGGACCGGAACGAGAAACGGCCCCCGGAAATACTGAAAACCGGCACGAGCACTTCCCTCGAGGGCAGAGTAACTTGTTGGAACTGACGGGTCACGAATAGGACTCCCGGTTAGAGAATTGCGACTGAAAGATGGGATTTTCCAGCACTTAAGGCTCGGAAACTGCCCGCCGGGGGTCCGGAATGGGAAACGACCGCCGGACAAAATTGAAAACCGGCACGAGCACTTCACTCATGGGTAGAGTAACTTGTAGGCACTGACGGTTCGCAAATAGGACTCCCGATTAGAGAATTACGAGTGAAACATTGGATTTTCCAAGACTTGGGCTCCAAAACGGCCTGCCAGGGGTCCGGAACGAGAAACGGCATCCGGAAAAATAAAAACTGGCACGACCACTTCCCTCGAAGGTAGAGTAACTTGTAGGAACTGAAGGTTCGCAAATAGAACTCCCGGTTAGAGAATTACGACTGAAACATGGGATTTTCCAAGACTTTGGATCGAAAGAGGCCCGTCGGTGGCCTGGAACGGTAAACGGCTGCGGGAAAAATCAGAAACCAGCACGAGAACTTCGCTCGAGGGTAAAGTTAGTTATAGGAACTGGCGGTTTGTAAATAGGACTCTCGATTAGAGAATTACGAGCGAAACAAGAGATTTTCCAACACTTTGGCTCGAAAACGCCCCGCCGGGGGTCCAAAACGGGAAACGGCCCCCAGAAATACTGAAGACCGGCACGAGCACTTCCCTCGAGGGTAGAGTAACTTGTTGGAACTGACGGGTCGTGAATATGACTCCCGGTTAGAGAATTACAACTGAAAGATGGGATTTTCCAACACTTAAGGCTCGGAAACTGCCCGCCGGGGGTCCGGAACGGGAAACGACCGCCGGACAAAATCGAAAACCGGCACGAGCACTTCACTCGTGGGTAGAGTAACTTGTAGGCACTGACGGTTCGCAAATAGGACTCCCGATTAGAGAATTACGAGTGAAATATTGGATTTTCCAAGACTTGGGCTCCAAAACGGCCTGCCAGGGGTCCGGAACGAGAAACGGCACCCGGAAAAATCAAAAACCTGGACGAGCACTTCCCTCGAAGGTAGAGTAACTTGAAGGATCTGACGGTTCCCAAATGGGACTCCCGGTTAGAGAATTACGACTGAAACATGGGATTTTCCAACACTTAAGGCTCGGAAACTGCCCGCCGGGGGTCCGGAACGGGAAACGACCGCCAGACAAAATCAAAAACCGGCACGAGCACTTCACTTGTGGGTAGAGTAACTTGTAGGCACTGACGGTTTGCAAATAGGACTCCCGATTAGAGAATTATGATTGAAACATTGGATTTTCCAAGACTTGGGCTCCAAAACGGCCTGCCAGGGGTGCGGAACGAGAAACGGCATCCGAAAAAATCAAAAACTGGCGCGAGCACTTCCCTCGAAGGTTGAGTAACTTGAAGGATCTGACGGTTCCCAAAAGGACTCTCGGTTAGAGAATTACGACTAAAACATGGGATTTTCCAACACTTTGGATCGAAAACGGCCCGTCGGGGGCCCGGAACGGCAAACGGCTGTGGGAAAAATCGTAAACCAGCGTAAGTGCTTCGCTCAAGGGTAGAGTAACTTGTAGGAACTGGCTATTCGTAAATAGGACTCCCGATTAGAGAATTACGCGCGAAACATGGGATTTTCCAACAGTTAGGCTCCAAAACGGCCCGCCGGGGGTCCGGAACGGGAAACGAGCGCCGGACAAAATCGAAAACCGGCACGAGCACCTCACTCGTGGGTAGAGTAACTTGTAGGCACTGACGGTTCGCAAATAGAACTCTCGATTAGAGAATTACGAGTGAAACATTGGATTTTCCAAGACTAGGGCTCCAAAACGGCCTGCCAGGGGTCTGGAACGAGAAACAGCATCCGAAAAAATCTAAAACTGGCACGAGCACATCCCTCGAAGGTAGAGTAACTTGAAGGAGCTGACGGTTCCAAAATAGGACTCCCGGTTAGAGAATTACGACTGAAACATGGGATTTTCCAACACTTTGGATCGAAAACGGCCCGTCGGGGGCCCGGAACGGCAAACAGCTTTGGGAAAAATCGTAAACCAGCATAAGTACTTCGCTCAAGGGTAGAGTAACTTGTAGGAACTGGCTTTTCGTAAATAGGACTCCCGATTAGAGAATCACATGCGAAACATGGAGTTTTCCAACACTTAGGCTCCAAAACGGCCCGCCGGGGGTCCAGAAATGGAAAACGGCTGCTGGAAAAATCAAAAACAAGCAAGAGAACTTCCCTCGTGGGTAGAGTAACTTTTAGGAACTGACAGTTCGCAAACAGGACTCCCGGTTAGAGAATTACGACTAAAACATGAGATTTTCCAACAGTTAGGCTCGAAAATGGCCCGCCGGGGGCTTGCAACGGGAAACCGCGAATCGGAAATCAGCACGAGTACATCCCTCCAGGTAGAGTAACTTGTAGGAACAGATGGTTCTCAAGTAGGACTCTCGGTTCGAGAATTACGAGCGAAACATTGGATTTTCCAACACTCAGGCTCGAAAACAGCCCGCCGGGGGTCCGGAACTGGAAACTGCCCCCGAAAACTTCGAAAACCATCACGAGCACTTCCCTCGAGGGTAGAGTAACTTGTTGGAACTGACGGGTCACGAATAGGACTCTCGGTTAGAGAATTACGACTGAAAGATGGGATTTTCCAACACTTAGGCTCCAAAACGGCCCACCGGGGGTCTGGAAACAGGAAATAGGACTCTCGGAAATATCAAAAACCGGCACGATCACTTCCCTCGAGGGTAGAGTAACTTGTAGGAACTGAAGGTTTGCAAATAGGACTCCCGGTTAGAGAATTACGACTGAAACATGGGATTTTCTAACACTTTGGATCGAAAGAGGCCCGTCGGGGGCCTGGAATGGTTAACGGCTGTGGGGAAAAATTAGAAACCAGCACGAGCACTTCGCTCGAGGGTAGAGTTAGTTATAGGAACTGGCGGTTCGTAAATAGGACTCTCGATTAGAGAATTACGAGCGAAACATGAGATTTTCCAACACTTTAGCTCGAAAACTCCCCGCCGGGGGACCGGAATGGGAAACGGCCCCCAGAAATACTGAAAACCGGCACGAGCACTTCCCTCGAGGGTAGAGTAACTTGTTGGAACTGACGGGTCGCGAATAGGACTCCCGGTTAGAGAATTACGACTGAAAGAAGGGATTTTCCAACACTTAAGGCTCGGAAACTTGCCCGCCGGGGGTCCGGAATGGGAAACGACCGCCGGACAAATAGAAAACCGGCACGAGCACTTCACTCATGGGTTAGAGTAACTGTAGGCACTGACGGTTCGCAAATAGGACTCTCGATTAGAGAATTACGAGTGAAACATTGGATTTTCCAAGACTTGGTCTCCAAAACGTCCTGCCAGGGGTCCGGAATGAGAAACGGCATCCGGAAAAATAAAAACTGGCACGAACACTTCCCTCGAAGGTAGAGTAACTTGTAGGAACTGAAGGTTCGCAAATAGGACTCCCGGTTAGAGAATTACGACTGAAACATGGGATTTTCCAAGACTTTGGATCGAAAGAGGCCCGTCGGGGGCCTGGAACGGTAAACGGCTGCGGGAAAAAATCAAGAAACCAGCACGGAGAACTTCGCTCGAGTGTAGAGTTAGTTATAGGAACTGGCGGTTCGTAAATAGGACTCTCTATTAGAGAATTACGAGCGAAACATGAGGATTTTCCAACACTTTGGGTCGTTGAGAATGCCCCGCCGGGGGTCCGGAACGGGAACGGCCCCACGGAAATACTGAAAACCGGCACGAGCACTTCCCTCGAGGGTAGAGTAACTTGTTGGAACTGACGGGTCGCGAATAGGACTCCCGGTTAGAGAATTACGACTGAAAGATGGATTTTCCAACACTTAAAGCTCGGGAACCTGCCCGCCGGGGGTCCGGAATGGGGAAACGACCGCCGGACAAAATCGAAAACAACCGGCATGAGTACTTCACTCGTGGGTAGAGTAACTTGTAGGCACTGACGGTTCGCAAATAGGACTCCCGATTAGAGAATTACGAGTGTGAACATTGGATTTTCCAAGACTTGGGCTCCAAAACGGCCTGCCAGGGGTCCGGAACGAGAAACAGTACCCGAAAAAATCAAAAACTTGGATGTGCATTTCCCTGGAAGGTCGAGTAACTTGAAAGATCTGACGGTTCCCAAATAGGACTCCCGGTTAGAGAATTACGACTGAAACATGGGATTTTCCAACACTTTGGATCGAAAACCGGCCCATCGGGGGCCCGGAACGGCAAACGGCTGCGGAAAAAATCGTAACCAGCGTAAAGTACTTCGCTCAAGGGTGAGTAACTTGTTGGAATGGCTTTTCGTAAATAAGACTCCCGATTAGAGAATTACGCGCGAAACATGGGATTTTCCAACACTTAGGCTCCAAAACGGCCCGCCGGGGGGTCCAGAAACGGAAAACGGCTCCTGGAAAAATTGAAAGCCAGCACGAGCACTTCCCTCGTGGGTAGAGTAACTTTTAGGAACTGACGGTTCGCAAACAGGACTCCCGGTTAGAGAATTACGACTGAAACATGAGATTTTCCAATAGTTAGGCTCGAAAATTGCCCGCCGGGGGCCTGGAATGTGAAACGGCCCAAGGTAAAATCGAAAATCACCACGAGTACATCCCTCCAGGGTAGAGCAACTTGTAGGAACAGATGGTTCACAAGTAGGACTCTCGGTTCGAGAATTACGAGCGAAACATTGGATTTTCCAACACTCAGGCTCGAAAACAGCCCGCCGTCGGTCCGGAACTGGAAACTGCCCCCGAAAACTTCGAAAACCATCACGAGCTTCCCTTGAGGGTAGAGTAACCTGTTGGAACTGACGGATCACGGATAGGACTCCCGGTTAGAGAATTACGACTGAAAGATGGGATTTTCCAACACTTAGGCTCCAAAACGGCCCGCCGGGGGTCCGGAAACAGGAAATAGGACTCCCGGAAATATCAAAAACCGGCACGATCACTTCCCTCGAGGGTAGAGTAACTTGTAGGAACTGAAGGTTCGTAAATAGGACTCCCAGTAAGAGAATTACGACTGAAACATGGGATTTTCCAACACTTTGGATCGAAAGAGGCCCGTCGGTGGCCTGGAACGGTAAACGGCTGCGGGGAAAAATCAAAAACCAGCACGAGCACTTCGCTCGAGGGTAGAGTCAGTTATAGGATCTGGCGGTTCGTAAATAGGACTTTCGATTAGAGAATTACGAGCGAAACATGAGATTTTCCAACACTTTGGCTCGAAAACGGGCCGACGGGGGTCCGGAACGGGAAACGGCCCCCAGAAATACTGAAAACCGGCACGAGCACTTCCCTCGAGGGCAGAGTAACTTGTTGGAACTGACGCGTCGCGAATAGGACTCCCGGTTAGAGAATTACGACTGAAAGATGGGATTTTCCAACACTTAAGGTCGGAAACTGCCCGCCGGGGGACTGGAACAGGAAACGACCGCCGGACAAAATCGAAAACCGGCACGAGCACACTCGTGGGTAGAGTAACTTGTAGGCACTGACGGTTCGCAAATAGGACTCCCAATTAGAGAATTACGAGTGAAACATTGGATTTTCCAAGACTTGGGCTCCAAAAGGGCCTGCCAGGGGTGCGGAACGAGAAACGGCATCCGAAAAAATCAAAAACTGGCACGAGCACTTACCTCGAAGGTAGAGTAAGTTGAAGGATCTGACGGTTCCCAAATAGGACTCCCGGTTAGAGAATTACGACTAAAACATGGGATTTTCCAGCACTTTGGATCGAAAACGGCCCGTCGGGGGCCCGGAACGGCAAACGGCTTTGCGAAAAATCGTAAACCAGCGTAAGTACTTGGCTCAAGCGTAGAGTAACTTGTAGGAACTGGCTTTTCGTAAATAGGACTCCCGATTAGAGAATTACGCGCGAAACATGGGATTTTCCAACACTTAGGCTCCAAAACGGCCCGCCGGGGGTCCAGAAATGGAAAACGGCTCCTGGAAAAATCGAAAACCAGCACGAGCACTTCTCTCGTGGGTAGAGTAACTTTTAGGAACTGACGGTTCGCAAACAGGACTCCCGATTAGAGAATTACGACTGAAACATGAGATTTTCCAACAGTTAGGCTCGAAAATGGCCTGCCGAGGGCCTGGAACGGGAAACGGCCCAAGGTAAAATCGGAAATCAGCACGAGTACATCCCTCCAGGGTAGAGTAACTTGTAGGAACAGATGGTTCTCGAGTAGGACTCTCGGTTCGAGAATTACGAGCGAAACATTAGATTTTCCAACACTCAGGCTCGAAAACAGCCCGCCGGGGGTCCGGAACTGGAAACTGCCCCCGAAAACTTCGAAAACCATCACTAGCACTTCCCTCGAGGGTAGAGTAACTTGTTGGAACTGACGGGTCACGAATAGGACTCCCGGTTAGAGAATTATAACTGAAAGATGGGGTTTTCCAACACTTAGCCTCCAAAACGGCCCGCCGAGGGTCCGAAAACAGGAAATAGGACTCCCAGAAATATCGAAAACTAGCACGATCACTTCCCTCAAGGGTAGAGTAACTTGTAGGAACTGAAGGTTCGCAAATAGGACTCCCGGTTAGAGAATTACGACTGAAACATGGGATTTTCTAACACATTGGAATGAAAGAGGCCCGTCGGGGGCCTGGAACGGTAAACGGCTGCGGGAAAAATCAGAAACTAGCACGAGCACTTCGCTCAAGGGTAGAGTTAGTTATAGGAACTGGCGGTTCGTAAATAGGACTCTCGATTAGAGAATTACGAGCGAAACATGAGATTTTCCAACACTTTGGCTCGAAAACGGCCCGCCGGGGGTTCGGAACGGGAAACGGCCCCCGGAAATACTGAAAACCGGCACCAACACTTCCCTCGAGGGTAGAGTAACTTGTTGGAACTGACGGGTCGCGAATTGAACTCCCGGTTAGAGAATTACGACTGAAAGATGGGATTTTCCAACACTTAAGGCTCGGAAACTGCCCGCCGGGGGTCCGGAACGGGAAACGACCGCCGGACAAAATTGAAAACCGGCACGAGCACTTCACTCGTGGGTAGAGTAACTTGTAGGCACTGACGGTTCGCAAACAGGACTCCCGACTAGAGAATTACGAGTGAAACATTGGATTTTCCAAGACTTGGGCTCCAAAACGGCCTGCCAGGGGTCCGGAACGAGAAACGGCACCCGGAAAAATCAAAAAATTGGACGAGCACTTCCCTTGAAGGTAGAGTAACTTGAAGGATCTGACGGTTCCCAAATAGGACTCCCGGTTAGAGAATTACGACTGAAACATGGGATTTTCCAACACTTTGGATCGAAAACGGCCCGTCGGGGGCCCGGAACGGCAAACGGCTGCGGAAAAAATCGTAAACCGGCGTAAGTAGTTCGCTCAAGGGTAGAGTAACTTGTAGGTACTGGCTTTTCGTAAATAAGACTCCCGATTAGAGAATTACGCGCGAAACATGGGATTTTCCAAAACTTAGGCTCCAAAACGGCTTGCCGGGGGTCCAGAAACGGAAAACGGCTCCTAGAAAAATTGAAAACCAGCACGAGCACTTCCCTCGTGGGTAGAGTAACTTTTAGGAACTGACGGTTCGCAAACAGGACTCCTGGTTAGAGAATTACGACTGAAACAAGAGATTTTCCAACAGTTAGGCTCGAAAATGGCCCGCCGGGGGCCTGGAAAGGGAAACGGCCCAAGGTAAAATCGGAAATCAGCACGAGTACATCCCTCCAGGGTAGAGTAACTTGTAGGACCAGATGGTTCTCAAGTAGGACTCTCAGTTCGAGAATTACGAGCGAAACATTGGATTTTCCAACACTCAGACTCGTAAACAGCCCGCCGGGGGTCCGGGACTGGAAACTTCCCCTGAAAACTTCGAAAACCATCACGAGCACTTCCCTTGAGGGTAGAGTAACTTGTTGGAACTGACGGCTCACGAATAGGACTCCCGGTTAGAGAATTACGACTGAAAGATGGGATTTTCCAACACTTAGGCTCCAAAACTGCCCGCCGGGGGTCCGAAAACAGGAAATAGGACTCCTGGAAATATCGAAAACCGGCACGATCACTTCCCTCGAGGGTAAAGTAACTTGTAGGAACTGAAGGTTCGCAAATAGGACTCTCGGTTAGAGAATTACGACTGAAACATGGGATTTTCCAACACTTTGGATAAAAAAAAGAGGCCCGTCGGGGGCCTGGAACAGTAAACAGCTGCGGTAAAAATCAGAAACCAGCACGAGCACTTCGCTCGAGGGTAGAGTTAGTTATAGGAACTGGCGGTTCGTAAATAGGACTCTCGATTAGAGAATTACGAGCGAAACATGAGATTTTCCAACACTTTGGCTCGAAAATGCTCCGACGGGGGTCCGGAACGGGAAACGGCCCCCGGAAATACTGAAAACCGCCACGAGCACTTCCCTCGAGGGTAGAGTAACTTGTTGGAACTGACGGGTCGCGAATAGGACTCCCGGTTAGAGAATTACGACTGAAAGATGAGATTTTCCAACACTTAAGGCTCGAAAACTACCCGCCGGGGGTCCGGAACGGGAAACGACCGCCGGACAAAACCGAAAACCGGCACGAGCACTTCACTCGTGGGTAGAGTAACTTGTAGGCACGGACGGTTCGTAAATAAGACCCCCGATTAGAGAATTACGTGTGAAACATTGGATTTTCCAAGACTTGGGCTCCAAAACGGCCTGCCAGGGGTCCGGAAAATCAAAAACTGGGACGTGCACTTCCATCGAAGGTAGAGTAACTTGAAGGATCTGACGGTTCCCAAATAGGACTCCCGGTTAGATAATTACGACTGAAACATGGGATTTTCCAACACTTTGGATCGAAAACGGCCCATCGGGGGCCCGGAACGGCAAACGGCAGCGGAAAAAATCATAAACCAGCGTAAGTACTTCGCTCAAGGGTTGAGTAACTTGTTGGAACTGGCTTTTCGTAAATAAGACTCCCGATTAGAGAATTACGCGCGAAACATGGGATTTTCCAACACTTAGGCTCCAAAACGGCCCGCCGGGGGTCTAGAAACGGAAAACGGCTCCTGGAAAAATCGAAAACCAGCACGAGCACTTCTCTCGTGGGTAGAGTAACTTTTAGGAACTAACGGTTCGCAAACAGGACTCCCGGTTAGAGAATTACGACTGAAACATGAGATTTTCCAACAGTTAGGCTCGAAAATCGCCCGCCGGGGGCCTGGAACGGGAAACGCCCCAAGGTAAAATTGGAAATCAGCACGAGTACATCCCTCCTGGGTAGAGTAACTTGTAGGAACAGATGGTTCTCAGGTCGGACTCTCAGTTTGAGAATTACGAGCGAGGCATTGGATTTTCCAACACTTTGGCTCGAAAACAGCCCGCCGGGGGTCCGTAACTGGAAACTGCCCCCGAAAACTTCGAAAACCATCTCTAGCACTTCCCTCTAGGGTAGAGTAACTTGTTGGAACTGACGGGTCACGAATAGGACTCCCGGTTAGAGAATTATAACTGAAAGATGGGGTTTTCCAACACATAGGCTCCAAAACGGCCCGCCGGGGGTCCGGAAACAGGAAATAGGACTCCCAGAAATATCGAAAACTGGAACGATCACTTCCCTCGAGGGTAAAGTAACTTGTAGGAACTGAAGGTTCGCAAATAGGACTCCCGGTTAGAGAATTACGACTGAAACATGGGATTTTCCAACACTTTGGATCGAAAGAGACCCGTCGGGGACCTGGAACGGTAAACGGCTGCGGGAAAAATCAGAAACCAGCACGAGCACTTCGCTCGAGGGTAGAGTTAGTTATAGGAACTGGCGTTTCGTAAATAGGACTCTCGATTAGAGAATTACGAGCGAAACATGAGATTTTCCAACACGATGGCTCGAAAACGGCCCGCCGGGGGTCCGGAACGGGAAACGTGAAAGTCCTGGGGATCCTAACCCTAGAGGGGGGGTGAATAGGGTGAGCTACAATTAATGACTAATTATGACCAATTATGATTTCTTTAAAACAAACTAGTCACATGTGATGATTAACATACATAATGCGGAAGCTAAACAAAACAATCACCACAAAAGCAATCACCACTACACAAAGATTTATAGTGGTTCGGCCTCAATGCCTACATCCACTACCGGCTTGTGTTCCTCACACCCCACCGGATTTCCACTATTATGCTTTTCAAAAGGCTAAGCAATAACCTCTACAACTATGCTTTTCTAGGCTAAGCAATAACCTTACAATGTGCTTTTATAGGCTAAGCAATAACCTTTACACAATGCTTTTATATGGCTAAGCAATAACCTTACAATCAAATGATTTCTCTCAAAGAAAGTGTTTTCACAAAACACTCTAAGAGATTACAATTTAAGCTCTAATAAATTGCCTCTAAATAGGCGGATATGAAATTGTAAAACAACTCACACAAACACACTAAGAATTACAAAGATGAATGCGTATGATGTGTGTCTGTGAAAACTTCAATCAAGTTT
Organism: Litsea cubeba; assembly: GCA_012931725.1. NCBI lineage: Eukaryota > Viridiplantae > Streptophyta > Magnoliopsida > Laurales > Lauraceae > Litsea > Litsea cubeba. The sequence continues at coordinate 165,136 of WHSA01000666.1, read as the reverse complement.
AAAATTAAGCTCAATCTATTTTATGCTTAAAGCAATTCAAAAGTTTAATGCTCATAAAAAGATTTGATTGAAGTGTTATGCAAATCACATGTACACAAATACTAACTTGTAAATGATTTATGAAAATCAAGATGACACAAGTTGTATGAAATTAATTATGTCTAAACATGTGATGCACATTCAATGTTGTTTTCAAAACAAATTAGTTTAACTAAAGTTCAAATGAATGAAAACAACAAAGATGATTCAAACAAGTTAATGAAACATGTTTATAAACAAATCAAAGGTTTTGACAAAACATGATTAACAAAGTTTATAAAACAAACTTGGTTTGAATCAAGAAGTAGAATCCAATACAAATAGATCAAAGATTAAATATGATAAGGATTCAAAACATCATTGTTATCATGCTAAAAATCATTTTCCAAAGATTTAAAACTAAGCATATAACAATTGATTAAGAGAGGTAAAGCTTACTTAGTGATTTAACTTCCTTAATCCAAGCTTGAGCTTTACTAATGACCCCCTTTGATCTCTCTTAGTTCATCCCCTTTTTCTTCTCTTCAAACACCTCAAGAAGGCTTGAGAGTTCCACTTTGATCAACCCTTTTTCAATGGGAATGAACCCCTTTTTATACTCAAAAAGTTGAGTTCTGCGTGTCCTCGGTCGACCCCCAGCTTGGCTCGGTCGACCGACCCTTAATGGTAAAAAATCAGACCGTTTGAAAAATGCTCAACAGACACTTTCTCGGTCGACCCACAGTGTGGTCGGTCGACCGAAAGCATGGGTTCGGTCGACCGACCACATTGCGGGTCGACCCGAGCCCAAGGACCAAAAATCCTATTTTTTGCATATTTAAAGAGATTTATTTGTGGGATCTTTGGGCCACTAAATCAAGCTTGGAAACATGATTTTAAATCATTCTAAGTATTTTAAAATCATAAAACATAAAAAGCCAAAAATCATTTGAAACTTTAAATCATTGGCTAGCTTGATTTGTAAAAATTCTTTTTCAAATAAAATGCATCCAAGATGAAAACCAAAACATGCATGAAACATATGATTTACAAGATTTAAAACAATGCATGTGTAAATCAAGATTTCAAGAATTTCTAAATCAATGCAAGTGTGAAAATTCATGAGATTAATAAAATGCTAATGCATCCATCAAATTGCAATAAACAAAATCCTAACAATCTCCCCCTTTGCAATTTGATGGCAAACCTTTCTCACACTGAATCTTCACACTAAGTCTTCAGCTCCTCCTTTGCTGGACTAGGCTTAAAATCTTCTTTGGATGCTCTCTTTGTCTTGGCTTGGGCTTTAGCTCTTTTCCTTCATTCTCCTTGATGCTTGGGGCTTGATCATTCTTCAAGCTTTCTTTTCTTCTTTAACCAAGCATCTTCTTTAGCTCCCAAGCTTTCTTCTCTTCATTTCTCCCTTTTGACAATGCACTCTTCTTTTGGCAAGATGTGCATTCTCTCCACCTTTAGCACTTTCTCCCCCTTAATTCTTTCCCCCCTTTTGCCATTAAGCTTGAGAACTTTCTCCCCCTTTGCCATTAAATTGCAAAGGTATCAATTGAACAGGGGAACCTACACACATGAAACAAGGAAATACCTTTTAGTAGCACCTGTTAACAAAGGAAATAAAAATGTAATATATAACAGGTTATCATGCATGGGTAGTAAGCTTATAAGGGTATCAGAGCTAATATAAGGTGAATTTGATCAAAACTAATACTTCCTATGAAGTTTTACTCCCCCTCAATCCATACTCTTCTTTTGTCAAACTTTTGACAAGGATTTAACTAACAGGTACAAGAAGAAGATGGTTTAACCAATTGAGGGTTAACTTCAAGTGAAGGATTAGATTCCAAATGACTAATAAGCTCAATATGATCAAATTACCAATAAAGAGCAAGGTCAAGGGATATACTAAACATAGCATCAATCAATATAACTATGAAAATCATATGCTATGAATATTTTTGAAATCATTTCATCCAATCATCAAATATGACTATCATGTGCAAGATGAGTGAAATGAAGTTCAAACATGAAGCCAACCTCAACCATTAACCAACCAAGATTATGAATACATAAGTATGGTGGTCATGAGATATACCAATAAGTGCAATGAGAGGAGGCAACATGTAGATTATGATGCTAATAAAATGTGACAATTACAAAAATAAGCATCACAAAATGATTATTCATCACTTTTAATGATTTGACTAATGAGCATAGTGATGAACAAGAGAAATTGCATAAAAAGATATAACTTAGTAGAACATGCAATTTTCACAATGTCAAATCATATGAATTCAAAATCTAAGAAATCCATCAAACAATAGATATAACTATGAAATACAAGGAATGGATTTCAAAGAGGTTCATATGATCAAGCACACTACTATGAAGTTGAAGCATGTATAAAGAATGATATCAATAAGAAAAATACACATGAATCAACAACATAACCATCCATATCAAATAATAATGAGAAAGCACAAAAGATGGATTTGAGAGTTCTAGTATGGTTTCTACAAATATAACTAAGATCACAACCATACAAGAACTAAAAGACATTTGCATATAAAAAGAATGAGACTAAAAGATGCAAATTGTCTATCACAACATTCATTTCCATTTGAAATGGCATAATCAAATACAAAAGGAAATGACAACATGGAACATGCTTTGAAGAATATAACTAATGAAGTTTTAAAGCAATTCCACATATGCAATCTTCAAATCATAAACAAAATCCAACAATGAACAAAATGAGTACGAAAAGAAGATAACATATTATCAATCATCAATTTGTATTCTAAAAATATAACTACAAGGGCTCATACAAATTGAAAACATATTTTCCATACCAAAAGATATAACTAGTAAGTTCATGGAAAATCCAAATTTATTTAAATCATTCATTTTTCAAAACAAATTTTACTAAGACATTCAAACAAATGATTTTGCAATATCAATTGATTATGAAAGATCTAGCTAATAAAGCTTTGAAACCATAATCAATTGAACATGTATAGAGTTGCAAGAGATATAACTAAATGAACAAGAAGCAAATCTAACATGTTGAAAATATAATCAAATGATTTTGAAAACCATGATATGTAACTAGATAAGTACATGAAGACAAAATCAATTGGTTACTAATAAACATTGCATTTTAATAAATGTAACTAAGAAAGAACAAAATGCAAATGCAATATGACCAACAAAAAGATTTACCTATAAAGGATAGGTTGGTCAATGAGGTCCAAGGCCTTAAGGTTTGACCAAGTAAATAACTTTTGGAATCCACCTAAGGTCTTGGGAGGGTTGGTCTTTGAGGTCCATCTTAAAAGTCTTACCAACTATTGGAGATTTGACTTGATAAATTTTCAATTTAGACTTATCACCATGATGTTTAGATTTAACTAAATTTGTCTTAGGTTGGTGATTAGTCTTTTGAGGTTGGTGACTTTTCTTCTTAGGGGATGAATTCTCTTTTCTTTTCTTCTTATTTCCTCCCTTAATTTGACTTTTGAATTTTAGATTTAACTTTGCAACTTTATTCAAAAGTTCTTTCATTTGAGTTATGGGAGGTAGGTTGAGAAGCTTTTTATTGATAGATTCTTTTAGAGTTGGTTTAACTTGTTTAAACTTTTTAGAATCTATCTTAGGAGACTCCTTTTTAATAGGTTTAACTTGTTTAGTCTTCTTGGAGTCTTCCTTGTTTTTTAGTGTCTTAACCATCATAGAATTTGATTTTACTTTCTTTGGTTCAAAGATGGGTTTAGACACATTGCTTCTTCTTAATTTGCACTCAAATTTGAAATGCCCTTCATTACCACAATAATGACATTTGGTTATGGGCAAGAAAGTGTGAGTGCTAGAGAATGAGGACTCACCTTTCACAAAAGTGTTGGTGAACTTAGGGTCATATGAAATATTCCTATAAAATCCAAGACCCGTCCTATCTCTTTTAGATTTACCCAATTTCAATAACTTTTCAAATCTTTCTTCACTTTGGATAAATTTGCACTCATACTTTTGTTTGTAGGTTTCAAGTTGAGTGACTTGTTCTTTAAGGGTTGAATTTTCATTTTTAACTTTTGTAAGTTCATTTTCAATTCCCTTAAATTTGTTTAGCTCTTCATGGGCAAGTTTTAATTCAAATTTAACTTCATTGATAACATTAGATCCAAGTTCTAGAGTTTTTATCTTAATTTGTGCATTAGATAAATTTTCCATAGAAATGGTTAACTTGGATTCTAGGTTGTTAATGTTTTCATCTTGCCTTTTTAATTGATTTCTTAGTTTTGAATTTTCCTTATAAAGATTATCATAATCTATCTTTGATTCTCTTAGATCATCTTTAATATTAGATAGATTATGCAAAGAGATCATGAACTTAGATTCTGCACAAATTATTAATTCTTCTTTTTCTCTAAGTTCATCTTTTGAAGAGACTAATTCTTGGTTTAGTCTTTTAGATTCTTCTTTTAATCTTCTATTCTTCTTAGAAAGCTCTAAGGATAATGTGCACAAATCCTCATAAGCTTTTTCAATGTCATTATCATTTTCATCATTTTCTTCCTCTTTTAATTCAAATTGAGATTCTTTAAATTCATTGTTTGAATCTCCAATAGTGGGAAGAAGGAGGGGTCTAGAAGAATCTACCAAAGAATCTACAAAGTCTAAACTAGTGGAATCCATTCTAATGATTTTCATGGGGTACACAACTAGGGTACTGACTCTAGGTTTTTACACCTAATCAAGAGTTCCAAACACTTGATCCTAATATAGAGCACGAGGCTCTGATACCAATTGTTGAGGGGTCGGATCTCTCCAAGACCCTTGAGGACCCATATCCTCTTAACACGGATCAACAATAGGTACCTATCAGAGTCCAGACACATGGAGCACGATAGTCCCCCCCCCCCCACATGCCTGCCACGAACGGAGAGTCTCTATTTATCCGCTATTTCAAGCGAGAGTTTCCGTGGATGCGAGTGATCATGACTCACAAGGAGTTTTTCCGAGGCTCTACAGCTCTGATACCAATTGAAAGTCCTGGGGATCCTAACCCTAGACGGGGGGTGAATAGGGTGAGCTACAATTAATGACTAATTATGACCAATTATGATTTCTTTAAAACAAACTAGTCACATGTGATGATTAACATACATAATGCGGAAGCTAAACAAAACAATCACCACAAAAGCAATCACCACTACACAAAGATTTATAGTGGTTCGGCCTCAATGCCTACATCCACTACCGGCTTGTGTTCCTCACACCCCACCGGATTTCCACTATTATGCTTTTCAAAAGGCTAAGCAATAACCTCTACAACTATGCTTTTCTAGGCTAAGCAATAACCTTACAATGTGCTTTTATAGGCTAAGCAATAACCTTTACACAATGCTTTTATATGGCTAAGCAATAACCTTACAATCAAATGATTTCTCTCAAAGAAAGTGTTTTCACAAAACACTCTAAGAGATTACAATTTAAGCTCTAATAAATTGCCTCTAAATAGGCGGATATGAAATTGTAAAACAACTCACACAAACACACTAAGAATTACAAAGATGAATGCTTATGATGTGTGTGTGTGTGTGAAAACTTCAATCAAGTTTAAAATTAAGCTCAATCTATTTTATGCTTAAAGCAATTCAAAAGTTTAATGCTCATAAAAAGATTTGATTGAAGTGTTATGCAAATCACATGTACACAAATACTAACTTGTAAATGATTTATGAAAATCAAGATGACACAAGTTGTATGAAATTAATTATGTCTAAACATGTGATGCACATTCAATGTTGTTTTCAAAACAAATTAGTTTAACTAAAGTTCAAATGAATGAAAACAACAAAGATGATTCAAACAAGTTAATGAAACATGTTTATAAACAAATCAAAGGTTTTGACAAAACATGATTAACAAAGTTTATAAAACAAACTTGGTTTGAATCAAGAAGTAGAATCCAATACAAATAGATCAAAGATTAAATATGATAAGGATTCAAAACATCACTGTTATCATGCTAAAAATCATTTACCAAAGATTTAAAACTAAGCATATAACAATTGATTAAGAGAGGTAAAGCTTACTTAGTGATTTAACTTCCTTAATCCAAGCTTGAGCTTTACTAGTGACCCCCTTTGATCTCTCTTAGTTCATCCCCTTTTTCTTCTCTTCAAACACCTCAAGAAGGCTTGAGAGTTCCACTTTGATCAACCCTTTTTCAATGGGAATGAACCCCTTTTTATACTCAAAAAGTTGAGTTCTGCGTGTCCTCGGTCGACCCCCAGCTTGGCTCGGTCGACCGACCCTTAACGGTAAAAAATCAGACCGTTTGAAAAATGCTCAACGGACACTTTCTCGGTCGACCCACAGTGTGGTCGGTCGACCGAAAGCATGGGTTCGGTCGACCGACCACATTGCGGGTCGACCCGAGCCCAATGACCAAAAATCCTATTTTTTGCATATTTAAAGAGATTTCTTTATGGGATCTTTGGGCCAGTAAATCAAGCTTGGAAACATGATTTTAAATCATTCTAAGTATTTTAAAATCATGAACATAAAAGCCAAAAATCATTTGAAACTTTAAATCATTGGCTAGCTTGATTTGTAAAAATTCTTTTTCAAATAAAATGCATCCAAGATGAAACCAAAACATGCATGAAACATATGATTTACAAGATTTAAAACAATGCATGTGTAAATCAAGATTTCAAGAATTTCTAAATCAATGCAAGTGTGAAAATTCATGAGATTAATAAAATGCTAATGCATCCATCAAATTGCAATAAACAAAATCCTAACAAAACGGCCCCTGAAAATACTGAAAACCGGCACGAGCACTTCCCTAGAGGGTAGAGTAACTTGTCGGAACTGACGGGTCGCGAATAGGACTCCCGGTTAGAGAATTACGACTGAAAGATGGGATTTTCCAACACTTAAGGCTCGGAAACTGCCCGCCGGGGGTCCGGAACGGGAAACGACGGCCGGACAAAATCGAAAACCGGCACGAGCACTTCACTCGTGGGTAAAGTAACTTGTAGGCAATGACGGTTCGCAAACAGGACTCCCGATTAGAGAATTACGAGTGAAACATTGGATTTTCCAAGACTTGGGCTCCAAAACGGCCTGCCAGGGGTCCGGAACGAGAAACGGCATCCGGAAAAATAAAAAACTGGCACGAGCACTTCCCTCGAAGGTAAAGTAAGTTGAAAGATCCGACGGTTCCCAAATAGGACTCCCGGTTAGAGAATTACGACTGAAACATGGGATTTTCCAACACTTTGGATCGAAAATGACCAGTCGGGGGCCCGAAACGGCAAGCGGCTACGGGAAAAATTGTAAACCAGCGTAAGTACTTCGTTCAAGGGTAGAGTAACTTGTAGGAACTGGCTTTTCGTAAATAGGACTCCTGATTAGAAAATTACGCGCGAAACATGGGATTTTCCAACACTTAGGCTCCAAAACGGCCTGCCGGGGGTCCAGAAATGGAAAACGGCTCCTGCAAAAATCGAAAACCAGCACGAGCACTTCCCTCGTGGGTAAAGTAACTTTTAGGAACTGACAGTTCGCAAACAGGACTCCCGGTTAGAGAATTACGACTAAAACATGAGATTTTCCAACAGTTAGGCTCGAAAATGGCCCGCCGGGGGCTTGCAACGGGAAACGGCCCAAGGTAAAATCGGAAATCAGCACGAGTACATCCCTCCAGAGTAGAGTAACTTGTAGGAACAGATGGTTCTCAAGTAGGACTCTCGGTTCGAGAATTACGAGCCACACTCACGCTCGAAAACAGCCCGCCGGGGGTCCGGAACTGGAAACTCCCCCCGAAAACTTCGAAAATCATCACTAGCACTTCCCTCGAGGGTAGAGTAACTTGTTGGAACTGACGGGTCACGAATAGGACTCCCGGTTAGAGAATTACGACTGAAAGATGGGGTTTTCCAACACTTAGGCTCCAAAACGGCCCGCCGGGGGTCCGGAAACAGGAAATAGGACTCCCAGAAATATCGAAAATCGGAACGATCACTTCCCTCGAGGGTAAAGTAACTTGTAGGAACTGAAGGTTCGCAAATAGGACTCCCGGTTAGAGAATTACGACTGAAACATGTGATTTTCCAACACTTTGGATCGAAAGAGGCCCGTCGGGGACCTGGAACGGTAAACGGCAGCGGGAAAAATCAGAAACCAGCATGAGCACTTCGCTCGAGGGTGGAGTTAGTTATAGGAACTGGCGGTTCGTAAATAGGACTCTCAATTAGAGAATTACGAGCGAAACATGAGATTTTCCAACACTTTGGCTTGAAAACGGCCCGCCGGGGGTCCGGAACGGGAAACGGCCCCCGAAAATACTGAAAACCGACACGATTTCTTCCCTCGAGGGTACAGTAACTTGTTGGAACTGACGGGTCGCGAATAGGACTCCCGGTTAGAGAATTACGACTGAAAGATGGGATTTTCCAACACTTAAGGCTCGGAAACTGCCCGCCGGGGGTCCGGAACGGGAAACGACCGCCGGACAAAATCGAAAACCGGCACGAGCACTTCACTCGTGGGTAGAGTAACTTGTAGGCACTGACGGTTCGCAAACAGGACTCCCGACTAGAGAATTACGAGTGAAACATTGGATTTTCCAAGACTTGGGCTCCAAAACGGCCTGCCAGGGGTCCGGAACGAGAAACGGCTCCCGGAAAAATCAAAAAATTGGACGAGCACTTCCCTTGAAGGTAGAGTAACTTGAAGGATCTGACGGTTCCCAAATAGGACTCCCGGTTAGAGAATTACGACTGAAAACATGGGATTTTCCAACACTTTGGATCGAAAACGGCCCGTCGGGGGCCCGGAACGGCAAACGGCTGCGGAAAAAATCGTAAACCGGCGTAAGTAGTTCGCTCAAGGGTAGAGTAACTTGTAGGTACTGGCTTTTCGTAAATAAGACTCCCGATTAGAGAATTACGCGCGAAACATGGGATTTTCCAAAACTTAGGCTCCAAAACGGCTTGCCGGGGGTCCAGAAACGGAAAACGGCTCCTAGAAAAATTGAAAACCAGCACGAGCACTTCCCTCGTGGGTAGAGTAACTTTTAGGAACTGACGGTTCGCAAACAGGACTCCCGGTTAGAGAATTACGACTGAAACAAGAGATTTTCCAACAGTTAGGCTCGAAAATGGCCCGCCGGGGGCTTGCAACGGGAAACGGCCCAAGGTAAAATCGGAAATCAGCACGAGTACATCCCTCCAGAGTAGAGTAACTTGTAGGAACAGATGGTTATCAAGTAGGACTCTCGGTTCGAGAATTACGAGCGAAACATTGGATTTTCCAACACTCACGCTCGAAAACAGCCCGCCGGGGGTCCGGAACTGGAAACTGCCCCCGAAAACTTCGAAAATCATCACTAGCACTTCCCTCGAGGGTAGAGTAACTTGTTGGAACTGACGGGTCACGAATAGGACTCCCGGTTAGAGAATTACGACTGAAAGATGGGGTTTTCCAACACTTAGGCTCCAAAACGGCCCGCCGAGGGTCCGGAAACAGGAAATAGGACTCCCAGAAATATCGAAAATCGGAACGATCACTTCCCTCGAGGGTAAAGTAACTTGTAGGTGAAAGTCCGGGATCTTAACCCTAGAGGGGGGGGGGGTGAATAGGGTGATCTACTAATAGTGACCAACTATGACCAATTTTAATTTCTTTAAAACAAACTAGTCATATGTGATGATTAACATACATAATGCGGAAGAGAAACAAATCAATCACCACAACCCAATCACCATAACACAAAGATTTATAGTGGTTCGGCCTCAATGCCTACATCCACTACCGGCTTGTGCTCAACACCCCACCGGATTTCCACTATTTATGCTTTTACAATAGGCTAAGCAATAACCTTTACAATGATGTTTTTCTAGGCTAAACAACAACCTTTACACTATGCTTTTCTTAGGCTTAGCACTAACCTTTACAAGCAATAGATTTTTCTTTCTCAATGAAGTGTCTAAACACTAGAAGAGAAACAATTATAGCTTAATACATTTGCCTCTTAAATAGGCTGATATAAAATTAAAATCAATTTACAATCATACACTAACAATTAACTAAGATGAGTGTTCAAGGTGTATGAAAGTGTACTTCAATCAATTTCTAAAATGAAGCTCTTAAATGAATGCTTGATGCATTTAAAATTCTAAGCACATAAATTAATGATTGAAGAGATGAACTAATCACATGAAGTAATTGAAACAACTTGGAAAGACATTCCTATTAAAACACAAGTTGTATGAAGGTTTAAATACTAAAAACACATGTGATTTGGAAATGAGTGTTTTGCAAAACAATCCAATATGGTAAAGTGATATGATGATTGCAAAACAACTCAAACAAGGCTAGCAATCATGCAAAAATGAATTTACAAAAGTTTGATCATGCATGGATTTCAAAAGTATGGAAATCAAATTTAACTTAGAGGTATATACCTTTGAATCTCAAGGATTTTGATTTCCATTTGCTATCTAACCTTCTTAGCTCATTCCCCTTTCTTAGGCTTCAAAATGGCTCCAAAAGTTCACCCAACCAACCTCTCCAAGAAAGGAATGAAATGAGCATTTATAGACAAAAACAGTCCAACGGCTAGTGTCTTCGGTCGACCTCCTTCTCTCTCGGTCGACCTGGAACAAACGGTCAGAAATCTGACCGTTGGAGAGCCAACAGCTCTCTGCCAACGGCTAGTTGGCTCGGTCGACCGGGTACAGGGGTCGGTCGACCGGGTACACAGGCCTGGGAGGAGTTCTGTGCAAATTTTGAAAAAGTGTTTTTTCTGAAACATGAACTCCAGCCATTATGTTTAATGCATGCTAAAAAGGATTTTAAGAATGAGATTGTATGCATTCCAAGAACCTCGATGATTAACTTGATTTTTCAAAATCATGCATGAAAAAATAGATTTTCGAAAGAGTGTTTTAAGTTCTAAAACATGCAGGATGAGGTCTTTGAAAATCAATTGAATATGCAAGTCTAAGATTCAGAAATCAAGGTCTAACATACGATGAATGAGTGTGTGATCAGATGAAAGTGAAAGTGATAGTGCATCCATCAAATTAGCAACATAGAAAGATCCTAACAATCTCCCCCTTTGCAATTTGATGGCAACTAAGATGATCACAACACTTCTAAGACTTCAGCTCTTATGTTCTTGAAACAATCTCTCCCCCTTCGTTAGAGCTCTCCCTCTTTTATCCTTGGACAGATCTCCCCCTTAGTTAGATCTGGTCTTCTCTCCCTTTTGTTGGATCTCCTCTTTGTTTGATCTTCTCTTGCTCTTTTGAGTTCTCTCCCCCTTTGTCATCGAATTGCAAAGGAACCTGTATACATTAGAAAACAAATACCTTTCAGCAGCACCTGTTACCAAATTAAATTAAAAATGAAATGCTGAACAGGTTATCATGTATAGAGGTTGTCTATGCTGTTATGAATGATGCTAAGAAAAAAAATATTAATCGAAAGAAAATTTAGTTCAAAGCATCATAAACATTCATCAATTGAGGAATATAACAAGAAGATATGAGATGAATAATTTGAATATGTAAATTCATTGATTTTCCATAAACGACTAGTACATATTTCAATAATTACTTGACCAAACCAAAACTCAAAATAATGGTCAGTAATCAATTCAAACTTTCAGTCAGTTGATAGACAAATATTTAAAAGAGTTAAAAAGTCTATCACTACCCTCCCCACAAAAAGTGAAAAACTTTCCTAAGATCTAAGATGAATCTGTAGGAGACGGGGGCACTGCATCATCATGACGCCTGCAGCTGCTGGAGATGTTCGAGAGGTACTTCAAAGTCTTCTTCATCATTCCTGATACCTCTTGCCTAAATTCCTGATAGTCTGTACGTATGGTAGAAACAATATGCTCTAAAGAGGTCATACGGTCCTCCAGACTGCGCTGCTGAGGGGGCTCTGGATGAGGAGGCTGACCTGCTACTGGATCTACAGGCTCTATCTCTGCAGCCTCTAACTCTGCATCTCCTTCAGCTACTGGATTCCTTTGCTGAGGTGGTGGAAGCTTCATCAAGAGAATGTTTGATTTGTTGAAAACAGTGGATGTCACTGGTCTCTCAGAAGCTGGAGGAACCACTCCATATGATCTAGCAAGCTGGGTAATGAGAAATCCAAATGGAGCTGCACACGGCTGCGATCCAGTAATAACTCGGAGAATATGGTGCATAATAACTGAAGGTAAGCATACCCGATCTCCAGATATAACTTTGAACAACAGATTTGCCATGTAAGGAGTTACTTCAGTCCTATTCCCTTTCCTTGGATAGATGGAATGAGTGAAAATGATATGAATGATCCGAAGGGAAGGTACCATGAGAGAAGCTTGAAGAGAATTTTTGGCTGTCCAAACTTCAGCTCTTCCACAAAGAGCATGAGTCACTCCATCTTTTTCCTCAAGAGGTAAGACTTCAGATATTATCTTTGGTCCATTTGACCTAGGAACCCCCAAGATGGATGCAATCTTCTTTGTAGTAACCACCTCTTCTCCATGCTCAAATCTGATAGTGAATGAATTGTTGGTGGAAGCACAGATAGACTCATAAAGGCCATGAACCAAGGATGGAAAGGCATTTCCACTCCAATTTAGAATACCACCCCAGCCAATATCTTCCATGATAGCAGGGACACCATAATCCACTAGATCTTCTACTACACATTTCTTCTCCACAATGATCCCTTTGTTTCGGAAGGATTTGACAACCGAAGATGGAGAAGGGATGGGTTTGAATCTGACTTCACGAGGAGGGGATGCTTCAGGAGAGGATGGAGGAGATCTATGAGAAGATGAAGCTTGGCCTGTTTTTGACTTCTTGATAGGCTGCCTGAAGGTTTGTTTTGTGCGAGCCATAGCACTCAACAGTTGAAGTTTAGAAGAGATGGACAGCACTTGAAAATAGCTTGAATTGCTCCTATGATAGAATGGAATTAGGTGCACAATGATCCCACTCGAATTCAGCAAAGACAGTAGCTAACTATGATGTAACAGTGGTTCAGTCATTTTGACAAACACTTGGAATGCATGTTCCGTGACAGAATACTTCCACAAACTATGGCTGCCTGAAACTGTGTACAAATGACTACAATTGATCCTAAAAGCATGCAGACAACCCATTGATCAGATCCCCATAATGACCATAAACCGAGATCTGGGAAGCAAACTCGGCACACAGACACAGTCGGTTGAAGAAGATTATTTCCATAGTCTTGGACGGCCAGAGCAGATGGAATCTCATGAATTTTTGAATGAGATGGAAGCAGCACACACTAAGAACCAATGCGTCTTCATGCTGACAGATAGACGGAATTCAGAGGAGAAGGGGAGCACAGCTGCCGTGCGACACAGTGCTGAACAAGCCTCGGTTTGGAAGAAGACAATCCAATGAGAAATCCTTGGGAGAATGATGATCTTGCCAAGGAAGAATGAAGGAGACGGATTGGAAACGAGGAGCATTCAGATTTGAGAAGCTCCAGGGGGTCGACCTGCTCCAAGGAGAAGGTTCTGAATGAAACATAACAGGCCAGCGCAACTTATTTAAGTTGCTGTTCACGTGTTTTCGGTCGACCGGCCAATCCAGGATGTCGACCGCGTAAACAGGGAAAACAGGGTTTTTAAGTTGCTGTGTACGATTCTTCGGTCGACCGGCCAATCCAGGATGTCGACCGCGTGAACAGAGAAAACAGAATATCTGTTCAGATTCAAGGAAGAACTTGCCAACTCAAGAAAAACTCTCTGAACAAATGATTCCCTTAATCTAACTATCCTACAAGCTCAATCAATTTAGGAAAAGAGATTTTACAAAATTAATTCTAAATAAGTCCATTTAAATGATTGAAAACTTGTGAGTCCAAGACACTTCATTTTTCAATAGTATTTGATTTGACAAATGTGGAATAACTATGTATCCATTCAAATAAAAGCAAGTTTGAAAAACAAATCAATTGATTGAGAAGATGTATCTTTAAGCAATTCTTTTTCAAGTCAGATTGATCATAAACATGCATTTTTATCATAACATACCTTTTAAAATCAAAATGCATTTTCAACAAGTAAAGCTCAAACAAATGATACTTGAACAAGAAGACAATACTAAGAAAGATAGAAGGAACTAGACTTAAGACCAACAACACATATAACTTATGGGAAAGGGTTGGTCTAATCTAATTATAAGGTCTTAGTATTTGTCTAAGAGTCTAACCTTAGGTTTCCATCTAAGGTATTGAGCTTTGGAGTCTATGTATGAGATCCCACCAACTAGAGGAGATAAATATTGATTTCTTTTATTCTTGACATCATATCCTTGAGGTTTGACAATTTCATAATTGGATTGATGATTAGTCTTTGGTGGTTGATGTTTCTTTTTATTTTTCTCATTTCTTTTAGCTTTTCCTCTCTCTTTATGCCTTTTGAATTTTAATTTTAGTCTTTCAACATTTTTCAAAAGTTCTTTCATTTCCAAGGTTAAAGGAGGTAAAGTGAGAGGTTTCTTTTTGATAGATTTAATTTGACTACTTTTGATTTGTTTAGTCTTTTTAAAATCTATCTTGGGAGACTCTTGTTGGAATGGTTTGACTTGCTTGAACTTTCTAGAGTCTTCCTTTGATTTTGATGCCTTAACCATCATAGAATTAGATTTTCCATTTTTAGGTTCATAGATGGGTTTAGACAAATGATTTTTTCTTAATTTGCACTCAAATTTGAAATGCCCTTCATTACCACAATAATGACATTTTGTTTTGGGCAAAGTAGAGTGAGTGCTAGAGATTGAGGACTCACCTTTCACAAATGTGTTGGTGATTTTAGGGCCATGAGAAGTATACTTATCAAATCCAATACCCGTCCTATCTCTTTGTGATTTACCCAATCTAAATAATTTTTCAAATTTCTCTTCGCCTTGGGTAAATTTGCACTCATACTTTTGTTTGTGAGTTTCAAGTTGAGTGACTTGATTTTTAAGAATTGAATTTTCATTTTTCACTTTTGTAAGTTCAATTCCAATTCCATTAAACTTGTTTACTTTTTCATAAGCAAGTTTTAATTCAAGTTTGAGTTCATTTACATTAGATCCAAGTTGTAAAGTTTTTATATTACTTTGAGCATTGAATAAATTTTCTTTGGTGGTTATTAACTTGGATTCAAGGTTGACAATGTCTTCAACTTGATTTTTTATGTGATCACTTAGAGTTGAGTTTTCTTTGGTAAGTCCTTCACAACTTCTCTTAGATGCATTTAATTCATCTTGAAGATTTAACAAATTATCTTTAGAAATTTTCAATTTGGATTCTAAATGGATAATGTTCTCATCTTGTCTTTTTAATGTATCTCTTAGATTTACATTTTCTTTATTTAGCTCATTATGACTTAATTTTATTTCATTTATTTCATCTTGAGCTTTTGATAGGTTGTGCAAAGTGATCATGAACTTAGAGTCTAGGCAATGTATTACTTCTTCTTTCTCTCTAAGTTCATCATTTGAAGAGATTAAATCTTTGTTTAGCCTTTTTGATTCTTCTCTTAACTTTTTATTCTTCTTAGCTATGACTTCACATAGTTCATATAATTCCTCATAGGCTTGATGTATATCATCTTCATAATTATCATTTTCTTCTTCTTTTGATTCAACTTTAGATTCATTAAATTCAAGGTTTGAATCTCCAATAGAAGAAAGGAGGGGTCTAGAAGAATCTACAAGAGAATCTACACAATCTAGCATAGTGGAGTCCATTTTAATGATTTTCATGAAAAGCACACTAGGGTTTAAACTCTAGGTTTTTACACCTAATCAAGAGTTCCAAACACTTGATCCTAATATTAGAGCACGAGGCTCTGATACCAATTGAAAGTCCGGGATCTTAACCCTAGAGGGGGGGGGTGAATAGGGTGATCTACTAATAGTGACCAACTATGACCAATTTTAATTTCTTTAAAACAAACTAGTCATATGTGATGATTAACATACATAATGCGGAAGAGAAACAAATCAATCACCACAACCCAATCACCATAACACAAAGATTTATAGTGGTTCGGCCTCAATGCCTACATCCACTACCGGCTTGTGCTCAACACCCCACCGGATTTCCACTATTTATGCTTTTACAATAGGCTAAGCAATAACCTTTACAATGATGTTTTTCTAGGCTAAACAACAACCTTTACACTATGCTTTTCTTAGGCTTAGCACTAACCTTTACAAGCAATAGATTTTTCTTTCTCAATGAAGTGTCTAAACACTAGAAGAGAAACAATTATAGCTTAATACATTTGCCTCTTAAATAGGCTGATATAAAAATTAAAATCAATTTACAATCATACACTAACAATTAACTAAGATGAGTGTTCAAGGTGTATGAAAGTGTACTTCAATCAATTTCTAAAATGAAGCTCTTAAATGAATGCTTGATGCATTTAAAATTCTAAGCACATAAATTAATGATTGAAGAGATGAACTAATCACATGAAGTAATTGAAACAACTTGGAAAGACATTCCTATTAAAACACAAGTTGTATGAAGGTTTAAATACTAAAAACACATGTGATTTGGAAATGAGTGTTTTGCAAAACAATCCAATATGGTAAAGTGATATGATGATTGCAAAACAACTCAAACAAGGCTAGCAATCATGCAAAAATGAATTTACAAAAGTTTGATCATGCATGGATTTCAAAAGTATGGAAATCAAATTTAACTTAGAGGTATATACCTTTGAATCTCAAGGATTTTGATTTCCATTTGCTATCTAACCTTCTTAGCTCATTCCCCTTTCTTAGGCTTCAAAATGGCTCCAAAAGTTCACCCAACCAACCTCTCCAAGAAAGGAATGAAATGAGCATTTATAGACAAAAACAGTCCAACGGCTAGTGTCTTCGGTCGACCTCCTTCTCTCTCGGTCGACCTGGAACAAACGGTCAGAAATCTGACCGTTGGAGAGCCAACAGCTCTCTGCCAACGGCTAGTTGGCTCGGTCGACCGGGTACAGGGGTCGGTCGACCGGGTACACAGGCCTGGGAGGAGTTCTGTGCAAATTTTGAAAAAGTGTTTTTTCTGAAACATGAACTCCAGCCATTATGTTTAATGCATGCTAAAAAGGATTTTAAGAATGAGATTGTATGCATTCCAAGAACCTCGATGATTAACTTGATTTTTCAAAATCATGCATGAAAAAATAGATTTTCGAAAGAGTGTTTTAAGTTCTAAAACATGCAGGATGAGGTCTTTGAAAATCAATTGAATATGCAAGTCTAAGATTCAGAAATCAAGGTCTAACATACGATGAATGAGTGTGTGATCAGATGAAAGTGAAAGTGATAGTGCATCCATCAAATTAGCAACATAGAAAGATCCTAACAGTAGGAACTGAAGGTTCGCAAATAGGACTCCCGGTTAGAGAATTACGACTGAAACATGTGATTTTCCAACACTTTGGATCGAAAGAGGCCCGTCGGGGACCTGGAACGGTAAACGGCTGCGGGAAAAATCAGAAACCAGCAGGAGCACTTCGCTCGAGGGTGGAGTTAGTTATAGGAACTGGCGGTTCGTAAATAGGACTCTCAATTAGAGAATTACGAGCGAAACATGAGATTTTCCAACACTTTGGCTTGAAAACGGCCCGCCGGGGGTCCGGAAGGGGAAACGGCCCCCGAAAATACTGAAAACCGACACGAGTACTTCCCTCGAGGGTAGAGTAACTTGTTGGAACTGACGGGTCGCGAATAGGACTCCCGGTTAGAGAATTACGACTGAAAGATGGGATTTTCCAACACTTAAGGCTCGGAAACTGCCCGCCGGGGGTCCGGAACGGGAAACGACGGCCGGACAAAATCGAAAACTGGCACGAGCACTTCACTCGTGGGTAAAGTAACTTGTAGGCAATGACGGTTCGCAAATAGGACTCCCGATTAGAGAATTACGAGTGAAACATTGGATTTTCCAAGACTTGGGCTCCAAAACGGCCTGCCAGGGGTCCGGAATGAGAAACGGCATCCGGAAAAATAAAAAACTGGCACGAGTACTTGCCTCGAAGGTAGAGTAAGTTGAAGGATCTGACGGTTCCCAAATAGGACTCCCGGTTAGAGAATTACGACTGAAACATGGGATTTTCCAACACTTTGGATCGAAAATGACCCGTCGGGGGCCCGAAACGGCAAGCGGCTACGGGAAAAATCGTAAACCAGCGTAAGTACTTCGTTCGAGGGTAGAGTAACTTGTAGGAACTGGCTTTTCGTAAATAGGACTCCTGATTAGAAAATTACGCGCGAAACATGCGATTTTCCAACACTTAGGCTCCAAAACGGCCCGCCGGAGGTCCAGAAATGGAAAACGGCTCCTAGAAAAATCAAAAACCAGCACGAGCACTTCTCTCGTGGGTAGAGTAACTTTTAGGAACTGACGGTTCACAAATAGGAATCCCGGTTAGAGAATTACGACTGAAACATGAGATTTTCCAACAGTTAGGCTCGAAAATGGCCTGCCGAGGGCCTGGATCGGGAAACGGCCCAAGGTAAAATCAGAAATCAGCACGAGTACATCCCTCCAGGGTAGAGTAACTTGTAGGAACAGATGGTTCTTGAGTAGGACTCTCGGTTCGAGAATTACGAGCGAAACATTGGATTTTCCAACACTCAGGCTCGAAAATAGCCCGCCGGGGGTCCGGAACTGGAAACTGCCCCCGAAAACTTCGAACACTTTCACGAGCACTTCCCTCGAAGGTAGAGTAACATGTTAGAACTGAAGGGTCACGAATAGGACTCCCGGTTAAAGAGTTACGACTGAAAGATGGGATTTTCCAACACTTAGGCTCCAAAACGGCCCGCCGGGGGTCCGGAAACAGGAAATAGGACTTCTGGAAAAGACGAAAACCGGCACGATCACTTCCCTCGAGGGTAGAGTAACTTGTAGGAACTGAAGGTTCGCAAATAGGACTCGCGGTTAGAGAATTACGACTGAAACATGGGATTTTCCAACACTTTGGATCGAAAGAGGCCCGTCGGGGGCCTGGAACGGTAAACAGCTGCAGGAAAAATCAGAAACCAGCACGAGCACTTCGCTCGAGGGTAGAGTTAGTTATAGGAAATGGCGGTTCGTAAATAGGACTCTCGATTAGAGAATTACGAGCGAAACATGAGATTTTCCAACACTTTGGATAGAAAAGGGCCCGCCGGGGGTACAGAATGAGAAACGGCCCCCGGAAATACTGAAAAACGGCACGAGCACTTCCCTCGAGGGTAGAGTAACTTGTTGGAACTGACGGGTCGCGAATAGGACTCCCGGTTAGAGAATTACGACTGAAAGATGGGATTTTCCAACACTTAAGGCTCGGAAACTGCCCGCCGGGGGTCCGGAACGGGAAACGACCGCCGGAAAAATTCAAAAACCGGCATGAGCACTTCACTCGTGGGTAGAGTAACTTATAGGCACTGACGGTTCGCAAATAGGACTATCGATTAGAGAATTACGAGTGAAACTTTGAATTTTCCAAGACTTGGGCTCCAAAACGGCCTACCAGGGGTCCGAAATGAGAAACGGCATCCGGAAAAATCAAAAACTGGGACGAGCACTTCCCTCGAAGGTAGAGTAACTTGAAGGATCTGGCGGTTCCCAAATAGGACTCCCGGTTAGAGAATTACGACTGAAACATGGGATTTTCCAACACTTTGGATCGAAAACGGCCCGTCGGGGGCCCGGAACGGCAAACGGCTGTGGAAAAAATCATAAACCAGCATAAGTACTTCGCTCAAGGGTAGAGTAACTTGTAGGAACTGGCTTTTCGTAAATAGGACTCCCGATTAGAGAATTACGCGTGAAACATGGGATTTTCCAACACTTAGGCTCCAAAACGGCCCGCCGGGGGTCCAGAAACGGAAAACGGCTCCTGGAAAAATCGAAAACCAGCACGAGCACTTCCCTCGTGGGTAGAGTAACTTTTAGGAACTGGCAGTTCGCAAACAGGACTCCCGGTTAGAGAATTACAACCGAAACATGAGATTTTCCAACAGTTAGGCTCGAAAATGGCCCGCCGGGGGCCTGGAACGGGAAACGGCCGAAGGTAAAATCGGAAATCAGCATGAGAAAATCCCTCCAGGGTAATGTTACTTGTAGGAACAGATGGTTCTCGAGTAGGAATCTCGGTTCGAGAATTACGAGCGAAACATTGGATTTTCCAACAATCAGGCTCGAAAACAGCCCGCCGGGGGTCCGGAACTGGAAACTACCCCCGAAAACTTCGAAAACCAACACGAGCACTTCCCTCGAGGGTAGAGTAACTTTTTGGTACTGACAGGTCACGAATAGGACTCCCGGTTAGAGAATTACGACTGAAAGATGGGATTTTCCAACACTTAGCCTCCAAAATGGCCCGCCGGGGGTTCGAAAATAGGAAATAGGACTCCCAGAAATATCGAAAACCGGCTCGATTACTTCCCTCAAGGGTAGAGTAACTTGTAGGAACTGAAGGTTCGCAAATAGGACTCCCGGTTATAGAATTACGACTGAAACATGGGATTTTCTAACACTTTGGAACGAAAGAGGCCCGTCGGGGGCTTGGAACGGTAAACGGCTGCGGGAAAAATCAGAAACCAGCACGAGCACTTCGCTCGAGGGTAGAGTTAGTTATAGCAACTGGCGGTTTGTAAATAGGATTCTCAATTAGAGAATTACCAGCGAAACATGAGATTTTCCAACACTTTGGCTCGAAAACGGCCCGCCGGGGGTCCGGAATGGGAAACGGCCCCCGAAAATACTGAAAACTGGTACGAGCACTTCCCTCGAGGGTAGAGTAATTTTTTGGAATTGACGGGTCGCGAATAGGACTCCCGGTTAGAGAATTACGACTGAAAGATGCAATTTTCCAACACTTAGGCTCCAAAATGGCCCGCCGGGGGTCCGAAAACAGGAAATAGGACTCCCGGAAATATCGAAAGCCGGCACGATCACTTCCCTCGAGGGTAGAGTAACTTGTAGGAACTGAAGGTTCGCAAATAGGACTCCCGGTTAGAGAATTACGACTGAAACATGGGATTTTCTAACACTTTGGATCGAAAGAGGCCCGTCGGGGGCCTGGAACGGTAAACGGCTGCAGGAAAAATCAGAAACCAGCACGAGCACTTCGCTCGAGGGTAGAGTTAGTTATAGGAAATGGCGGTTTGTAAATAGGACTCTCAATTAGAGAATTACGAGCGAAACATGAGATTTTCCAACACTTTGGCTCGAAAACAACCCGCCGGGGGTCCGGAATGGGAAACAGCCCCCGGAAATACTGAAAACCGGTACGAACACTTCCCTCGAGGGTAGAGTAATTTGTTGGAACTGACGGGTCGCGAATAGGACTCCCAGTTAGAGAATTACGACTGAAAGATGGGATTTTCCAACACTTAAGGCTCGGAAACTGCCGGCCGGGGGTCCAGAACGGGAAACGACCGCCGGACAAAATCGAAAACCGGCACGAGCACTTCACTCGTGGGTAGAGTAAGTTGTAGTCACTGACGGTTCGCAAATAGGACTCCCGATTAGAGAATTACGAGTGAAACATTGGATTTTCCATGACTTGGGCTCCAAAACGGCCTGCCAGGGGTCCGGAAAGAGAAACGGCACCTGGAAAAATTGAAAACTAGGACGAGCACTTCCCTCGAAGGTAGGGTAACTTGAAGGATCTGACGGTTCCCAAATAGGACTCCCGGTTAGAGAATTACGACTGAAACATGAGATTTTCCAACAGTTAGGCTCGAAAATGGCCCACCGGGGGCCTAGAATGGGAAACGGCCCAAGGTAAAATCAGAAATCAGCACGAGTACATCCCTCCAGGGTAGAGTAACTTGTAGGAACAGATGGTTCTCAAGTAGGACTCTCGGTTCGAGAATTACAAGCGAAACATTGGATTTTCCGACACTCAGGCTCGAAAACAGCCCGCCGGGGGTCCAGAACCGGAAACTGCCCCCGAAAACTTCGAAAACCATCACGAGCACTTCCCTCGAGGGTAGAGTAACTTGTTGGAACTGACGGGTCACGAATAGGACTCCCGGTTAGAGAATTACGACTGAAAGATGGGGTTTTCCAACACTTAGGCTCCAAAACGGCCCACCGGGGGTCCGGAAACAGGAAATAGGTCTCCTGGAAATATCGAAAACCGGCACGATCACTTCCCTCGAGGGTAGAGTAACTTGTAGGAACTGAAGGTTCGCAAATAGGACTCCCGGTTAGAGAATTACGACTGAAACAAAGGATTTTCCAACACTTTGGATCGAAAGAAGGCCGTCGGGGGCCTGGAACGTTAAACGGCTGCGGGAAAAATCAGAAACCAGCACGAGCACTTCGCTCGAGGGTAGAGTTAGTTATAGGAACTGGCGGTTCGTAAATAGGACTCTCGATTAGAGAATTACGAGCGAAACATGAGATTTTCCAACACTTTGGATCGAAAAGGGCCTGCCGGGGGTACAGAATGAGAAACGGCCCTCGGAAATACTGAAAACCGGCACGAGCACTTCCCTCGAGGGTAGAGTAACTTGTTGGAACTGACGGGTCGCGAATAGGACTCCCGGTTAGAGAATTACGACTGAAAGATGGGATTTTCCAAACACTTAAGGCTCGAAAAACTGCCCCGCACAGGGGTCCGGAATGGGAAACGACCGTCGGAAAAATTCAAAAACCGGCATGAGCACTTCACTCGTGGGTAGAGTAACTTGTAGGCACTGACGGTTCGCAAATAGGACTATCGATTAGAGAATTACGAGTGAAACTTTGGATTTTCCAAGACTTGGGCTCCAAAACGGCCTACCGGGGGTCCAGAATGGGAAATGGCCCCCGGAAATATTGAAAACCGGCATGAGCACTTCCCTCGAGGGTAGAGTAACTTGTTGGAACTGACGGGTCGCGAATAGGACTCCCGATTAGAGAATTACGACTGAAAGATGGCATTTTCCAACACTTAACGCTCGGAAACTGCCCGCCGGGGGTCCGGAACGGGAAACGAGTACCGGAATAAATCGAAAACCAGCATGAGCACTTCACTCGTGGGTAGAGTAACTTGTAGGCATTGACGGTTCGCAAATAGGACTCCCGATTAGAGAATTACGACTGAAACATTGGATTTTCCAAGACTTGGGCACCAAAACGGCCTGCCAGGAGTCCGGAACGAGAAACGGCATCTGGAAAAATCCAAAACTGGCATGAGCACTTCCCTCGAAGGTAGAGTATCTTGAAGGATCTGACGGTTCCCAAATAGGACTCTCGGTTAGAGAATTACGACTGAAACATGGGATTTTCCAACACTTTGGATAAAAAACGGCCTGTCGGGGGCTCGGAACGGCAAACGGCGGTGGGAAAAATCGTAAACCAGCGTAAGTACTTCAGTCAAGGGTAGAGTAACTTGTAGGAACTGGCTTTTCGTAAATAGGACTCCCGATTAGAGAATTACGCGCGAAACATGGGATTTTCCAACACTTAGGCTCCAAAACGGCCCGTCGGGGGTCCAGAAATGGAAAACGGCTCCTGGAAAAATCGAAAACCAGCACGAACACTTCCCTCGTGGGTAGAGTAACTTTTAGGAACTGACAGTTCGCAAACAGGACTCCCGGTTAGAGAATTACGACTGAAACATGAGATTTTCCAATAGTTAGGCTCGAAAATGGCCCGCCGGGGGCCTTTAACGGGAAAGGGCCCATGGTAAAATCGCAAATCAGCACGAGTACATCCCTCCAGGGTTAGAGTAACTGTCAGGACCAGATGGCGGTTCTCAAGTCGGACTCTCGATTCGAGGAATTATGAGCCGAAACACTTGGATTTTTCCAACACTAAGGCTTGAAAACAGCCCGACGGGGGTCCGGAACTGTAAAATGCCCCCGAAAACTTCAAAAACCATCAAGAGCACTTCCCTCGAGGGTATAGTAACTTGTTGGAACCGACGGGTCACGAATAGGACTCCTGGTAGAGAATTACGACTGATAAGAAGGGATATTTTCAAACACTTAGGCACCAAAATGCCCGCCGAGGGTCCGGAAAAAAGGAATTAGGACTCCCGAAAATATCGAAACCCGGCACGATCCATCTTCCCTCGAGGGTAGAGTAACTTGTAGGAACTTGAAGGTTCGCAAATAGGACTCCCGGTTAGAGAATTACGACTGAAACATGGGGTTTTCCAACACTTTAGATCGAAAGAGTCCCGTCGGGGGCCTGGAACGGTAAACGGCTGCGGCAAAAATCAGAAACCAGCACGAGCACTTCGCTCGAGGGTACAGTCAGTTATAGGAAATGGCGGTTCGTAAATAGGACTCTCGATTACAGAATTACGAGCAAAACATGAGATTTTCCAACACTTTGGCTTGAAAATGGCCCGCCGCAGGTCTGGAACGGGAAACGGCCCCCAGAAATACTGAAAACCGGCACGGGCACTTCCCTCGAGGGTAGAGTAACTTGTTGGAACTGATGGGTCGCGAATAGGACTCCCGGTTAGAGAATTACGACTGAAAGATGGGATTTTCCAACACTTAAGGCTCGGAAACTGCCCGCCGGGGGTCCGGAACGGGAAACGACCGCCGGACTAAATCGAAAACCGGCACGAGCACTTCACTCGTGGGTAGAGTAACTTGTAGGCACTGACGATTCGCAAATAGGACTCCCGATTAGAGAATTACGAGTGAAACATTGGATTTTCCAAGACTTGGGCTCCAAAACGGCCTGCCAGTTCGCAAACAGGACTCCCGGTTAGAGAATTACGACTGAAACTTGAGATTTTCCAACAGTTAGGCTCGAAAATAGCCCGCCGGGGACCTGGAACAGGAAACGGCCCAAGGTAAAATCGGAAATCAGCACGAGTACATCCCTCCAGGGTAGAGTACCTTATTGGAACAGATGGTTCTCAAGTAGGACTCTCGGTTCCAGAATTACGAGCGAAACATTGGATTTTCCAACACTCAGGCTCGAAAACAGCCCGCCGGGGGCCCGAAACTAGAAACTGCCCCCGAAAAATTCGAGAACCATCACGAGCACTTCCCTCGAGGGTAGAGTAACTTGTTGGAACTGACGGGTCTTGAATAGGACTCCCGATTAGATAATTACGACTGAAAGATGGGATTTTCCAACACTTAGGCTCCAAAACGGCCCGCCGGGGGTCCGGAAACAAGAAATAGGACTCCTGGAAATATCGAAAACCGGCACGATCACTTCCCTCGAGGGTAGTGTAACTTGTAGGAACTGAAGGTTCGCAAATAGGACTTCCGGTTAGAGAATTACGACTGAAACATGTGATTTTCCAACACTTTGGATCGAAAGAGGCCCGTTGGGGGCCTGGAACTGTAACAGGCTAGCGGTAAAAATTCAGAAACACGGCACGAGCACTTCGCTCGAGGGTAGAGTTAGTTATAGGAACTGGCAGTTCGTAAATAGGACGCTCGATTAGAGAATTACGCGCGAAACACGAGATTTTTCCAACACTTTAGCTGAAACGCCCTGCCGGGGGTCGGAACGGAAACGGCCCCCGGAAAACTGAAAACCGGATGAGAACTTCCCTCGAGGGTAGGTAGCCTGTTTGGAACTGACGGGTCGCGAATATGACTCCCGGTTAGATAATTACGACTGAAAGATGGGATTTTCCAACACTTAAGGCTCGGAAACTGCCGCCGAGGGGTCCGAACTGGAAACGACCGCCGGACAAAATCGAAAAACCGGCTGGAGCACTTAACTCGTGGGTAGAGTAACTTGTAGGCACTAACAGTTCGCAAATAGGACTCCCGATTAGAGAATTACGAGTAAAACATTGGATTTTCCAAGACTTGGGCTCCAAAACAGCCTGCCAGGGGTCCGGAACGAGAAACGGAATCCGAAAAAATCAAAACCCGGCACGAGCACTTCCCTCGAAGGTAGAGTAACTTGAAGGATCTGACGGTTCCCAAATAGGACTCCCGGTTAGAGAATTACGACTGAAACATGGGATTTTCCAACACTTTGGATCGAAAACGGCCCATCGGGGGCTCGGAACGGCAAACGGCTATGGGAAAAATCGTAAACCAGCATAATTAATTCGCTCAAGGGTAGAGAAACTTGTAGGAACTGGCTTTTCGTAAATAGGACTCCCGATTAGAGAATTACGTGTGAAACATGGGATTTTCCAACACTTAGGCTCCAAAACGGCCCGCCGGGGGTCCAGAAATGGAAAACGGCTCCTGGAAAAATCGAAAACCAGCACGAGCACTTCCCTCGTGGGTAGAGTAACTTTTAGGAACTGACAGTTCGCAAATAGGACTCCCGGTTAGAGAATTACGACTGAAAAATGAGATTTTCCAATAGTTAGGCTCGAAAATGGCCCGCCGGGGGCCTCGAACGGGAAACGGCCCAAGGTAAAATCGAGAATCAGCACGAGTACATCCCCAGGGTAGAGTACCTTATAGGAACAGATGGTTCTCAAGTAGGACTCTCGGTTCGAGAATTACGAGCGAAACCTTGGATTTTCCAACACTCAGGCTCGAAAACAACCCGCCCGGGGTCTGGGACTGGAAACTGCCCCCGAAAACTCGAAAAACCATCACGAGCACTTCCCCTCGAGGGTAGAGTAACTTGTTGGAACTGACGGGTCACGAATAGGACTCCCGGTTAGAGAATTACGACTGAAAGATGGGATTTTCCAACACTTAGGCTCCAAAACGGACCTCCGGGGGTCAGGAAACAGGAAATAGGACTCCCAGAAATATCGAAAACTGACACGATCACTTCCCTCGAGGGTAGAGTAACTTGTAGGAACTGAAGGTTCGCAAATAGGACTCCCGGTTAGAGAATTAGACTGAAACTGGGATTTTTCCAACACTTTGGATCGAAAGTGGCCCGTCGGGGGGCCTTGGAATGGTAACCGCATGCGGGAAAAATCAGAAACCAGCACGAGCACTTCGCTCGAGGGTAGAGTTAGTTATAGAACTGGCGGTTCGTAAATAGGACTCTCTATTAGAGAATTACGAGCGAAACATGAGATTTTCCAACACTTTGGCTCGAAAAGGGCCCGCCGGGGGTCCGGAACGGGAAACGGCCCCCCGAAATACTGAAAACCGGCACGAGCACTTCCCTCGAGGGTAGAGTAACTTGTCGGGTCGCGAATAGGACTCCCGGTTAGAGAATTACGACTGAAAGATGGGATTTTCCAGCACTTAAGGCTCGGAAACTGCCCCCGGGGTCCGGAACGGGAAACGACCGCCGGAAAAAATTGAAAACCGGCACGAGCACTTCACTCGTGGGTAGAGTAACTTGTAGGCACTGACGGTTCGCAAATAGGACTCCCGATTAGAGAATTACGAGTGAAACATTAGATTTTCTAAGACTTGGGCTCCAAAACGGCCAGCCAAGGGTCCGGAACGAGAAACGGCAACCGGAAAAATCAAAAACTGGGACGAGCACTTCCCTCGAAGGTAGAGCAACTTGAAGGATCTGACGGTTCTTAAATAGGACTCCCGGTTAGAGAATTACGACTGAAACATGGGATTTTCTAACACTTTGGATCGAAAACGGCCCGTCGAGGGCCCGGAACGACAAACGGTTGCGGGAAAAATCGTAAACTAGCTTAAGTACTTCGCTGAAGGGTAGAGTAACTTGTAAGAACTGGCTTTTCGTAAATAGGACTCCCGATTAGAGAATTACGCGTGAAACATGGGATTTTCCAACAATTAGTCTCCAAAACGGCCTGCCGGGGGTCCAGAAACGGAAAACGGCTCCTGGAAAAATCGAAAACCAGCATGAGCACTTCCCTCGTGGGTAGAGTAACTTTTAGGAACTGACAGTTCGCAAACAGGGCTCCCGGTTAGAGAATTCGGACTGAAACATGAGATTTTCCAATAGTTAGGCTCGAAAATGGCCCGCCGGGGGCCTGGAACGGGAAACGGCCCAAGGTAAAATCGGAAATCAGCACGAGTACATCCCTCCAGGGTAGAGTAAGTTGTAGGAACAGATGGTTCTCAAGTAGGACCCTCGGTTTGAGAATTACGAGCGAAACATTGGATTTTCCAACACTCAAGCTCGAAAACAGCCCGCCGGGGGTCCGGAACTGGAAACTGCCCCCGAAAACTTTGAAAACCATCACGAGCACTTCCCTCGTGGGTAGAGAAACTTGTTGGAACCAACGGGTCATGAATAGGACTCCTAGTTAGAGAATTACGACTGAAAGATAAGATTTTCTAACACTTAGGCTCTAAAAATGGCCCGCCGGGGGTCCGGAAAAAGGAAATAGGACTCCCAGAAATATCGAAAACCGGCACGATCACTTCCCTCGAGGGTAGAGTAACTTGTAGGAACTGAAGGTTTGCAAATAGGACTCCCGGTTAGAGAATTACGACTGAAACATGGGATTTTCTAACACTTTGGATCGAAAGAGGCCCGTCGGGGGCCTGGAATGGTAAACGGCTGCGGGAAAAATCAGAAACCAGCACGAGCACTTCGCTCGAGGGTAGAGTTAGTTATAGGAACTAGCGGTTCGTAAATAGGACTCTCGATTAGAGAATTACGAGCGAAACATGAGATTTTCCAACACTTTGGCTCAAAAATGCCCCGCTGGGGGTCCGGAACGGGAAACGGCCCCGAAAATACTGAAAACCGGCACGAGCACTTCCCTCGAGGGTAGAGTAACTTGTTGGAACTGACGGGTCGCGAATAGGACTCCCGGTTAGAGAATTACGACTGAAAGATGGGATTTTCCAACACTTAAGGCTCGGAAACTGCCCGCCGGGGGTCCGAAACGGGAAACGACTGCCGGACAAAATTGAAAACCGGCACGACCACTTCATTCGTGGGTAGAGTAACTTGTAGGCACTGACGGTTCGTAAATAGGACTCCCGATTAGAGAATTACGAGTGAAACATTGGATTTTCTAAGACTTGGGCTCCAAAACGGCCTGCCGGGGGTCCAGAACGAGAAACGGCACTCGGAAAAATCAAAAACGGGCACGAGCACTTCCCTCGAAGGTACAGTAACTTGAAGGATCTGACGGTTCCCAAATAGGACTCCCGGTTAGAGAATTACGACTGAAACATGGGATTTTCCAACACTTTGGATCGAAAACGGCCCGTCGGGGGCCCGGAACGGCAAACGGCTGCAGAAAGAATCGTAAACTAGCGTAAGTACTTCGCTCAAGGGTAGAGTAACTTGTAGGAACTGGCTTTTCGTAAATAGGACTACCGATTAGAGAATTACGCACGAAACATTGGATTTTTCCAACACTTAGTCTCCAAAACGGCCCGCCGGGGGTCCAGAAATGGAAAACGGCTCCTAGAAGAATCGAAAACCAGTAGGAGCACTTCCCTCGTGGGTAGAGTAACTTTTAGGAACTGACAGTTTGCAAACAGGACTCCCGGTTAGAGAATTCGGACTGAAACATGAGATTTTTCCAATAGTTAGGCTCGAAAATGGCCCGCCGGGGGCCTGGAACGGGAAACGGCCCAAGGTAAAATCGGAAATCAGCACGAGTACATCCCTCCAGGGTAGAGTAAGTTGTAGGAACAGATGGTTCTCAAGTAGGACCCTCGGTTTGAGAATTACGAGCGAAACATTGGATTTTCCAACACTCAAGCTCGAAAACAGCCCGCCGGGGGTCCGGAACTGGAAACTGCCCCCGAAAACTTTGAAAACCATCACAAGCACTTCCCTCGAGGGTAGAGTAACTTGTTGGAACCGACGGGTCATGAATAGGACTCCCGGTTAGAGAGTTACTACTGAAAGATAGGATTTTCCAACACTTAGACTCTAAAATGGCCCGCCGGGGGTCCGGAAAAAGGAAATAGGACTCCCAGAAAAATCGAAAACCAGCACGATCACTTCCCTCGAGGGTAGAGTAACTTGTAAGAACTGAAGGTTCGCAAATAGGACTCCCGGTTAGAGAATTACGACTGAAACATGGGATTTTCCAACACTTTGGATCGAAAGAGTCCCGTCGGGGGCCTGGAACGGTAAACGGCTGTGGGAAAAATCAAAAACCAGCACGAGCACTTCGCTCGAGGGTAGAGTTAGTTATAGGAACTAGCGTTTCGTAAATAGGACTCTCGATTAGAGAATTACGAGCGAAACATGAGATTCTCCAACACTTTGGCTCGAAAACGCCCCGCCGGGGGTCCGGAATGGGAAACGGCCCCCGGAAATACTGAAAACCGGCAAGAGCACTTCCCTCGAGGGTAGAGTAACTTTTTAGAACTGACGGGTCGCGAATAGGACTCCCGGTTAGAGAATTACGACTGAAAGATGGGATTTTCCAACACTTAAGGCTCGGAAACTGCCCGTCAGGGGTCCGGAATGGGAAACGACTGCCGGACAAAATCGAAAACCGGCACGAGCACTTCATTCGTGGGTAGAGTAACTTGTAGGCACTGACGGTTCGTAAATAGGACTCCCGATTAGAGAATTACGAGTGAAACATTGGATTTTCCAAGACTTGGGCTCCAAAACGGCCTGCCAGGGGTCCGAAACGAGAAACGGCACTCGGAAAAATCAAAAACTAGCACGAGCACTTCCCTCGAAGGCAGAGTAACTTGAAGGATCTGACGGTTCCCAAATAGGACTCCCGGTTAGAGAATTACGACTGAAACATGGGATTTTCCAACACTTTGGATCGAAAACGGCCCGTCGGGGGCCCGGAACGGCAAACGGCTGCGGAAAGAATCGTAAACTAGCGTAAGTACTTCGCTCAAGGGTAAAGTAACTTGTAGGAACTGGCTTTTCGTAAATAGGACTCCCGATTAGTGAATTACGCACGAAACATTGGATTTTCCATCACTTAGGCTCCAAAACGGCCCGCCGGGGATCCAAAAATGGAAAACGGCTCCTGGAAAAATCGAAAACCAGCAGGAGCACTTCCCTCGTGGGTAGAGTAACTTTTAGGAACTGACAGTTTGCAAACAGGACTCCCGGTTAGAGAATTCGGACTGAAACATGAGATTTTCCAATAGTTAGGCTCGAAAATGGCCCGCCGGGGGCCTGGAACGGGAAACGGCCCAAGGTAAAATCGGAAATCAGCATGAGTACATCCCTCCAGGGTAGACTAAGTTGTAGGAACAGATGGTTCTCATGTAGGACTCTCGGTTCGAGAATTACGAGCGAAACATTGGATTTTCCAACACTTTTGCTCCAAAACGGCCCGCCGGGGGTCCGGAATGGGAAACGGCCCCCGGAAATACTGAAAACCAGCACGAGCACTTCCCTCGAGGGTAGAGAAACTTGTTGGAACTGACGGGTCGCGAATAGGACTCCCGGTTAGAGAATTACGACAGAAAGATGGGATTTTCCAACACTTAGGCTCCAAAACGGCCCGCCGGGGGTCCGGAAACAGGAAATAAGACTCCGGAAATATCAAAAACAGGCACGATCAATTCCCTCGAGGGTTGAGTAACTTGTAGGAACTGAAGGTTCGCAAATAGGACTCCCGATTAGAGAATTACTACTGAAACATGGGATTTTCAAAAACTTTGGATCGAAAGAGGCCCGTAGGGCGCCTGGAACGGTAAACGGCTGCGGGAAAAATCAGAAACCAGCACGAGCACTTCGCTCGAGGGTGGAGTTAGTTATAGGAACTGGCGGTTCATAAACAGGACTCTCGATTAGAGCGGGGGTCCGAAACGGGAAACGGCCCCCGAAAATACTGAAAACCGGCACGAGCGCTTCCCTCGAGGGTAGAGTAACTTGTTGGAACTGACGGGTCGCGAATAGGACTCCCGGTTAGAGAATTACGACTGAAAGATGGGATTTTCCAACACTTAAGGCTCGGAAACTGCCGCCGGGGGTCCGAACGGGAAACGACTGCCGGACAAAATGAAAACCGGCACGAGCACTTCTCGTGGGTAGAGTAACTTGTAGGCACTGACGGTTCGCAAATAGGACTCCCGATTAGAGAATTACGAGTGAAACATTGGATTTTCCAAGACTTGGGCTCCAAAACGGCCTGCCAGGAGTTCGGAATGAAAAACGGCATCCGGAAAAATCAAAAACTTGAACGAGCATTTCCCTCGAAGGTAGAGTAACTTGGAGGATCTAACGGTTCCCAAATAGGACTCCAGGTTAGAGAATTACGACTGAAACAAGGGATCTTCCAACACTTTAGATCGAAAACAGCCCGCCGAGGGTCCAGAAATGGAAAACGGCTCCTAGAAAAATCAAAAACCAACACGAGCACTTCCCTCGTGGGTAGAGTAACTTTTAGGAACTGACAGTTCGCAAATAGGACTCCCGGTTAGAGAATTACGACTGAAACATGAGATTTTCCAACAGTTAGGCTAGAAAATGGCCCGCCGGGGGCCTGGAACAGGAAACGGCCCAAGGTAAAATCGGAAATCAGCACGAGTAAATCCCTCCTAGGTAGAGTAACTTGTAGGAACAGATGGTTCTCAAGTAGGACTCTCGGTTCGAGAATCACGAGCGAAACATTGGATTTTCCAAC
The DNA here is from genome assembly GCA_012931725.1 of Litsea cubeba. Classification (NCBI taxonomy): domain Eukaryota; kingdom Viridiplantae; phylum Streptophyta; class Magnoliopsida; order Laurales; family Lauraceae; genus Litsea; species Litsea cubeba. Next base: position 132,651 of record WHSA01000666.1, on the reverse strand, counting down.
ACTCAGGCTCGAAAACAGCCCGCTGGGGGTCCGGAACTGGAAACTGCCCCCGAAAACTTCGAAAACCATCACGAGCACTTCCCTCGAGGGTAGAGTAACTTGTTGGAACTGACGGGTCATGAATAGGACTCCCGGTTGGAGAATTACGACTGAAAGATGGGATTTTCCAACACTTAGGCTCCAAAACGGCCCGCCGGGGGTCCGGAAACA
>WHSA01000666.1:0-125337 GCA_012931725.1 Litsea cubeba | reverse complement strand
TGTAGGCACTGACGGTTCGCAAATAGGACTCCCGATTAGAGAATTACGAGTGAAACATTGGATTTTCCAAGACTTGGGCTCCAAAACGGCCTGCCAGGAGTTCGGAATGAAAAACGGCATCCGGAAAAATCAAAAACTTGAACGAGCATTTCCCTCGAAGGTAGAGTAACTTGGAGGATCTAACGGTTCCCAAATAGGACTCCAGGTTAGAGAATTACGACTGAAACAAGGGATCTTCCAACACTTTAGATCGAAAACAGCCCGCCGAGGGTCCAGAAATGGAAAACGGCTCCTAGAAAAATCAAAAACCAACACGAGCACTTCCCTCGTGGGTAGAGTAACTTTTAGGAACTGACAGTTCGCAAATAGGACTCCCGGTTAGAGAATTACGACTGAAACATGAGATTTTCCAACAGTTAGGCTAGAAAATGGCCCGCCGGGGGCCTGGAACAGGAAACGGCCCAAGGTAAAATCGGAAATCAGCACGAGTAAATCCCTCCTAGGTAGAGTAACTTGTAGGAACAGATGGTTCTCAAGTAGGACTCTCGGTTCGAGAATCACGAGCGAAACATTGGATTTTCCAACACTCAGGCTCGAAAACAGCCCGCTGGGGGTCCGGAACTGGAAACTGCCCCCGAAAACTTCGAAAACCATCACGAGCACTTCCCTCGATGGTAGAGTAACTTGTTGAAACTGACGGGTCATGAATAGGACTCCCGGTTAGAGAATTACAACTGAAAGATGGGATTTTCCACACTTAGGCTCCAAAACGGCCCGCCGGGGGTCCGGAACGGGAAACGGCCACGGGAGAAATTGGAAACCAGCACGAGCACTTCGTTCGTGGGTAGAGTAACTTGTAGGCATGATGGTTCGCAAATAGGACTCCCGGTTAGAGAATTACGAGCGAAACATGTGATTTTCCGAACTTAGGTTCGAAAATGGTTTGCCGGTGTCTGGAACGGGAATCAGCCCAAGGAATAAATGAAAACCGGCACGAGCACTTCCCTTGAGGGTAGAGTGACTTGTAGAAACTGACTGTTCGCAAATAGGACTCCCGATTAGAGAATTACGAGCTAAGCATAGGATTTTCTAACACTTAGGCTCCAAAACGGCCCACCGGGGGTCCAAAAATAGGAAATCGCGACCGGATATATCAAAAACCGGCACGATCACTTCTCTCAAGGGTAGAGTAACTTGTAGGAACAGATGGTTCTCAAGTAGGAATCTTGGTTCGAGAATTACGAGCAAAATATTAGATTTTCCAACACTGAGGCTCGAAAACGGCCTGCCGGGAGTCCGGAACTGGAAACTGCCCCTGGAAAGTTCGAAAACCATCTCGATCACTTCCCTCCAGGGTAGAGTAACTTGTTGGAACAGACGGGTCACGAATAGAACTCCCGGTTAGAGATTTACGACCGAAAGATGGATTTTCCAACACTTAGGCTCGAAAACTACCTGCCGGGGGTCCGGAACGGGAAACGGCCCGCGGGGGAATTCGAAAACCGGCACGAGCACTTCGTTCGTGGGTAGAGTAACTTGTAGGCACTGATGGTTCGCAAATAGGACTCCCGGTAGGAGAATTACGAGTGAAACATGTGATTTTCTATAACTTAGGCTCGAAAACGGCCTGCCGAGGTCTGGAACGGAATCGGCCCAAGGAAAAAAATGAAAAAAGGCACGTGCACCTCCCTTGAGGGTAGAGTAACTTGTAGGAACTGACAGTTCACAAATAGGACTCCCGAATAGAGAATTACGAGCGAAGAATGGGATTTTCCAACACTTAGACTCCAAAACGGCCTACCGGGGGTATAGAAACAGGAAATGGCCCCCGGAAATATTGAAAACTGGCACGATCACTTCCCTCGAGGGTAGAGTAACTTGTAGGAAATGAAGGTTCGGAATAGGACTCCCGGTTAGAGAATTACGATAGAAACATGGGATTTTCCAACACTTTGGCTCAAAAGGCCTATCGGGGGCCTGGAATGGAAAACGGCTGCAGGAAAATTCGGAAACCAGCACGAGCACTTCGCTCGAGGGTAGAGTAAGTTATAGGAACTGACGGTTCGCAAATAAGACTCTCGATTAGAGAATTACGAGCGAAACATGAGATTTTCCAACACTTCGGCTCGAAAACGGCCCGCCGGGGGTTCGTAACGCGAAACGGCCCCCGGAAATACTGAAAACCAGCACGAGCACTTCCCTCAAGGCTAGAGTTACTTGTTGGAACTGACGGGTCGCGAATAGGACTCCCGGTTAGAGAATTACAATTGAAAGATGGAGTTTTCCAACACGTTAGGCTCGAAAACTGCCCGTCGGGGGGTCCGGAATGGGAAACGACCGCCGGACAAAATCGAAAACTGGCACGAGCACTTAACTCGTGGGTAGAGTAACTTGTAGTCACTGACGGTTTGCAAATAGGACTCCCAATTTGAGAATTACGAGTGAAACATTTGATTTTCTAACACTTGGGCCTGAAAACAGCCCGCCAGGGGTCCAGAACGGGAAACGGCACCCGAAAAAAATCAAAAACCGGCAAGAGCCTTCCCTTGAAGATAGAGTAACTTGTAGGAACTGTCGGTTCACAAATAGGACTCCCGGTTAGAGAATTACGACTGAAACATGGGATTTTTCCAACACTTTGGCTCGAAAACGGCCCGTCGATTGCCCAGAATGGTAAACGGCTGTAGGAAAGATAGGAAACCAGCACAAGCACTTCGCTCGAGGGTAGAGTAACCCTTAGGAACTGGCTTTTCGTAAATAGGACTCCCGATTTGAGAATTGCGAGCGAAACATGGGATTTTCCAACACTTAGGCTCCAAAACGGCCCGCCGGGGGTCCAGAAATGGAAACGTGTTGGAATTTGAGATGCCTTGAGAAGTCTTATGAAGCATTGAAGTGTTTAGTATCTCAAGTATCATCTTGTGTTGGAATTATTGTCAACACAATGTCACAAGTGTGGTGTTGATAGTATGGTGTTGATAGAGCTTCAAAGAGAAAACAGAGCTGAAACAATACAGGAAATCAGAACTCCATCTGTCAACTGCAAGTTCTACCGGTAGAAGTGGCTGATATTCTAGCAGAGAGTTTGGACACGAGAATTCCATCTGTCAACCGGTAGTTCTACCGGTAGAAAAGGCTGACCCTGAGATTTCCATCAGTCAACCGCAAGTTCTACCGGTAGAAGTGGCTGAAATTCTAGCAGAGGTTTGGACATGAGAATTTCATCTGTTAAACCGGTAGTTCTACCGGTAGAACACTCGGGAAACCAGAATTGCGCAGAAATAGAAGTTTTGCATGAAAATTCAGGAAACTTATGTATTTCGTTTGGGACTCTTTCTAAACGAATTCTAGCCTAATTTAAACACTCTTTAGGGTTACCAAAACCTATATAAAGGCTTGCTAAGTTCGTTTTCAAGGGTACAGAAGAGAAGAGAGAATTAAAGAGAGGGTTTTGGAGAGAAGAGTGATTGGAGAAGGAGTTGCTGCTGTGTGTTGCTGTGTTGCACGTTTCTACAGCAAGTGTGGACGAGAATGTGCTCATGAAGATGGTGATTCGTCCATAGATAAGTGTCTCTCTTTTTATGCTTTAAATTTCAATTTGTAAGGGATTGAGAGAGAGAGAGATTGTAGAGGGGAAGGGCTGTAGAAAAGTTCTCTACTTTAATCTTGTAGAACATCAAGTTGGTGCTTGGTGTTAGGGGTTTGGTGATCCTATCTGTTGGTGCAGATAAATTGTAAAGGGAGTAGGTGCTTCCTAGATAGTTGGTGCTATCTGAAACTTAAGGGTTGGTGCTCTTTGTCGTTGGTGCGACTAAATAGATTCAGATCTGTTCCGGATCGGTGTTCACATAGTCTTTGAACCGTGGACGTAGCCTTTTGGTGAACCACGTTAAATCTGGTGTCCTTGTGTGATTTGATTTGCTTTTGTTGTTAAATTGGACCTATTTTTAAGGGATCACTGATTCACCCCCCTCTCAGTGATCGCGATATCTAACAAAACGGCCCCTAGAAAAATCGAACACCAGCACGAGCACTTGCCTCATGGGTAGAGTAACTTTTAGGAACTGACAGTTCGCAAACAGGACTCCTGGTTAGAGAATTAAGACTGAAACATGAGATTTTCCACCAGTTAGGCTCAAAATGGCCCGCCAGGGGCCTGGAATGGGAAACGGCCCAAGTTAAAATCGAAAATCAGCACGAGCACTTCCCTCGAGGGTAGAGTAACTTGTAGGAACAGATGGTTCTCATGTAGGACTCTTGGTTCGAGAATTACGAGCAAAACATTGGATTTTCCAACACTTAGGCATGAAAACGGCCCATCGGGGGTCTGGAACTGGAAACTGCCCCTGGAAAGTTCGAAAACCATCTCGAGCACTACCCTCGAGGGTAGAGTAACTTGTTGGAACTGACGGGTCACGAATAGGACTCCCGGTTAGAGAATTACGACTGAAAGATGGGATTTTTCAATACTTAGGCTCGAAAACTGCCCGCCGGGAGTCCGGAACGGGAAACGGCCACGGGAGAAATTGGAAACCAGCACGAGCACTTCGTTCGTGGGTAGAGTAACTTGTAGGCACTGATAGTTCGCAAATAGGACTCCCGGTTAGAGAATTACGAGCGAAACATGTGATTTTCTAAAACTTAGGTTCGAAAATAGTTTGCCAGGGTCTGGAATGGGAATCGGCCCAAGGAAAAAGTGAAAACCGGCACGATCGCTTCCCTTGAGGGTAGAGTAACTTGTTGAAACTGATAGTTCGCAAATAGGACTCCGGATTAGAGAATTACGAGCGAAGCATGGGATTTTCCAACACAGACTCCAAAATGGCCCACCGGGGGTCCCGTAACAGGAAATGGCCCCCAGAAAAATCGAAGACCGCACGATCACATCCCTCGAGGGTAGAGTAACTTGTAGGAACTGAAGGTTTGCAAATAGGACTCCAGGTTAGAAAATTACAACTGAAACATGGGATTTTCAACACTTTTGCTCGAAAAAGGCCCGTCGGGGGCCTGGAACGGTAAACGGCTACGGGAAAAATCAGAAACCAGCACGAGCACTTCGCTCGAGGGTAGAGTAAGTTATAGGAACTGACGGTTTGCAAATAAGACTCTCGATTAGAGAATTACGAGCGAAAAATGAGATTTTCCAACACTTCGGCTCGAAAACGGCCCTCTGGGGGTCCGGAACGCGAAACGGCCACCAAAAATACAGAAAACTGACACAAGCTCTTCCCTCAAGGCTAGAGTAACTTGCTGGAACTGACGGGTCGCGAATAGGACTCCCGGTTCGAGAATTATGACTGAAAGATGGAATTTTCCAACACTTAAGGCTCGAAAAATGCCCGTCGGGGGTCCGGGACGGGAAACGACCGCTGGACAAAATCGAAAATCGGCACGAGCACTTAACTCATGGGTAGACTAACTTGTAGGCACTGACGGTTCGCAAATAGGACTCCCGATTAGAGAATTACGAGTGAAATATTTGATTTTCTAACACTTGGGCTTGAAAACGGCCTGCTAAGGGTCTAGAATGGGAAACGGCATCCGGAAAAATCGAAAACTGGCACGACACTTCCCTTGAAGATAGAGTAACTTATAGGAACTGACAGTTCGAAAATAGGACTCCCCGGTTAGAGAATTACGACTGAAACATGGGATTTCGTCTGTTAAACCGGTAGTTCTACCGGTAGAACACTCGGGAAACCAGAATTACGCAGAAATAGAAGTTTTGCATGAAAATTCAGGAAACTTATTGTATTTCGTTTGGGACTCTTTCTAAACGAATTCTAGCCTAATTTAAACACTCTTTAGGGTTACCAAAACCTATATAAAGGCTTGCTAAGTTCGTTTTCAAGGGTACAGAAGAGAAGAGAGAATAAAAGAGAGGGTTTTGGAGAGAAGAGTGATTGGAGAAGGAGTTGTTGCTGTGTGTTGCTGTGCTGCACGTTTCTACAGCAAGTGTGGACGAAAATGTGCTCATGAAGATGGTGATTCGTCCATAGATAAGTGTCTCTCTTTTTATGCTTTAATTTCAATTTGTAAGGGATTGAGAGAGAGAGAGAGAGATTGTAGAGGGGAAGGGCTGTAGAAAAGTTCTCTACTTTAATTCTGTAGAACATCAAGTTGGTGCTTGGTGTTAGGGGTTTGGTGATCCTATTTGTTGGTGCAGATAAATTGTAAAGGGAGTAGGTGCTTCCTAGATAGTTGGTGCTATCTGAAACTTAAGGGTTGGTGCTCTTTGTCGTTGGTGCGACTAAATAGATTCAGATCTGTTCCAGATCGGTGTTCGGACAGTCTTTGAACCGTGGACGTAGCCTTTTGGTGAACCACGTTAAATCTGGTGTCCTTGTGTGATTTGATTTGCTTTTGTTGTTAAATTGGACCTGTTTTTAAGGGATCACTGATTCACCCCCCCTCTCAGTGATCGCGATATCTAACAATTGGTATCAAAGCGCCAAGGCTCCCTTGATAAGCTTAACACGCTAAGGGTGATCTCTTGTCAAATCACATGGCATCCAATACAGGGAATAAGAAAGCACCTTTGTTTGATGGTTCTAATTACTCCTTCTGGAAGATCAGAATGCAGGCTTTCATCAAATCACTTGGCTATGATGTCTGGGAGACTGTCAGAGTCGGTTACAATACTACCATCGTACCCACTGATGCTGCAACGAAGAAGTTAGCAGACAACGACTCCAAGGCGCAGAATGCACTCTTTAGTGGCCTTGTGGACAGCGAGCTGGTCAAAGTAATTGCATGCAAAACAGCCAAGGAAATATGGGACAAGTTGAAAAGCATTCATGAAGGAGATGAGAAGATCAAAGAAGCGAAATTGCAAACTCATCGCTCTCAATTCGAGTCTCTTCGCATGGAGGAAAGCGAGAATGTTGACTCGTATATGCAACGAGTGAATGAAGTCACGAATGACATTCGTGGACTAGGGGAGGAGATTAAAGAACCAGCCATCGTCAAAAAGGTTCTAACATCTCTTCTTCCCCGGTTTGATTCAAAAGTCTCAGCCATAGAAGAAGCCAAGGATCTGAATGAATTTACCATGGATGAGTTGCATGGTTCACTCACTGCCTATGAGATGCGCATAGGTAAGACGTCTTCATCTGATAGAGAAGCAGCCTTCAAAGTTCAGAAAAAGGGAAAAGAGACTGCTGGTCATGATGCTGATACTGATGATGATGAGCTTGAGGCTCAATTAGTTAGAAAGCTGAAGAAAGGAAGCAATGGAAAGTACAAAGGGAAGCTATCCTTTAAATGCTTCAATTGTGGCAGTGTTGGTCACTTTGCTGCGAAGTGTCCGCTGAAAGAAAACAATGATGATGACTCTTATGTTGATAAGAGTAAATGGAAGAAAAATTTCAGAAAGAGGGGCAAAGCAAAAAGCTTCATCAGTCAATATAATGACAACACGTCTGAAACTTCAGACGATGATGAATCAGCCGAGGCAACTGAAGCTCTCTTCATGGTTACTGTTGAAGAAGAAGAAGAGCAAGAGCCGGAAGAGGAAGAGGAGGCTGAGGTCAATCTTGAAGAAGAACTCATTGCCGCACTTGAGGAGCTTAGCATGGAACGAAAAACAAGTAAGAAAAATCTGAAACTTCTTCATGAATCTGAAAGTTCAGTTATTGCTTTGAAAACTCAAGTTGAAGAATATAAAAGAATGGTAGAAGTCCTAGAAATACAAATCAGTATCAAAACTGAGGAAGTGGTGAAACTTGAGAATGAAATCCTTGGAGCAAGGACTGAAAATATACAAATGAATCAAAAGCTCAAGGAATTCCAAGCAATCAATGGAACATTGAAGCTAAATGAAATACTGAAAGTTCAAAGGCCTTCTCACTTCAAATTTGGTCTAGGATTTGAGAATGGAGAATCCTCTAAGATTACACCTCCTGAAAAGACAAAACCTGTGAAGCCCACCCAGCCTAGAAAAGAGTCCATTCATGTGAGAAAGGAAATGAAGTCTAACCAGCCACAAAGAAGATTCAAATTTTATGGTTACTGTTATCATTGCAATAGATATGGACATAAAAGGGCTGAATGCAAATTCTATGTTAGAAACAACCCATTTGTGACTAGGAACCTTTATTCAATCCTAAATAGCCACAAAATTGAGTGCTATAAGTGTCATAATTATGGACACTTGACTAGGGATTGTAGGTTGCCTATTGCTAACCAATTTCAGGTTGAAAAGAAACCCAAGTTAGTTAAGGCATGGAGGGCAAAGAAAAGGGAAGATAATTCCAAGGAATCTCTCATTGTGCAAATGGCATTCAATGCACAAAAGAAGGCAGCACCATGGGTCCTTGATAGTGGCTGTTCAAGCCATATGACAGGTGATAAGGAAAAATTCGTCAAATTACAGCACTATGAAGGCGGATCAGTGAAGTTTGGTAACAATGATGGTGCCAAAATCTGCGGAAAAGGTGTTGTTCAGCTAAAGGCAAACAAGATCAGATCAGACGAGGTCTTATATGTGTCTGGACTGAGACACAACTTGCTTAGTGTGAGCCAGATCTGTGACAAAGGCCACGAAGTTGTCTTCACTAAGAATGGGTTTGCTATCAAGAAGTGTAGCAACGGCAAAACAGTGGCTACTGGATCTAGGACTGCTGGAAATCTCTATACATTGTCAGATGGAGCTGAAAAGACTTGCTTGATGAGTCGGACAGAGGAAAGTTGGTTGTGGCACAAACGCCTTGGGCATCTAAACTTTGATAACATGTCAAGATTTGCAATTCAAAGGCTGTCAGAGGTATGTCTACAGTTGAAAAGCCTTCCAACCCCATTTGCGATTCTTGCCAAAAGGGAAAGCAAATGAGGATAATGTTCAAGTCAAAGGAGCATCATTCAAAGAAACCTCTTGAGCTAGTGCACACTGATCTCTGTGGACCGATGCGAACTCAAAGCACCAATGGAGATAAGTATTTTATGTTATGCATTGATGATTATACTCGTATGACATGGGTATTGTTTCTTAAGCATAAACATCAAGCACTTGATCGTTTTTAAAGTGTTTAAAGCACAGGTTGAAAATATGCTTGGAAAACGTATCAAGATTTTAAGGTCTGATCGAGGCGGTGAATTCACATCTGAAGAGCTCACTAACTATTGTGAGCACCATGGCATTCAAAGACAATATTCAGCCCCTAGAACTCCACAGCAAAATGGAGTTGTGGAACGGGAAAATCGCACCGTGCAAGAGATGGCTCGCACAATGCTAACTGAGAGCAAGCTAGCTCACAAATACTGGAAGGAGGCAATCCATACGGCTGTATACATTCAGAATCGATGCTTGATCAGGCCACATGAAGACAAAACTCCTTATGAGCTATGGTTTGGGAGAAAAGCAACAGTCAAGCACTTCAGAGTCTTCGGTAGCAAGTGTTACATCAAGCGTCTTAAACAAAATCCGGGCAAATTTGATGAAAGAGCTGATGAAGGTATATTTCTGGGTTACTCCTCCTCTAGTAAGGCTTACAGATGTCTAACAAAAGGACCAGGAAAATCATAGAAAGTGCCGATGTTAGAATTGATGAAAACCGTGAATCAAAGAATGTAACTCATTATGACAGTCCAGTTTATGAGGACTCGAGTGAGATTGATGATGAAGTGGCTGAACCTAATGATTCTGAGAAATCAAAGGATGACTCAGAGGATGCTACACCTAGAAAGAAAAGCACTTGGGTAGAGCAACACCCTAAGGATCAAATCATTGGAGATCCTGAGGCTGGTGTTAAAACAAGACAAAGTGTAGTTAGCAATTACTCACTTGTGTCCACCATTGAACCAAGACTGTGGCTGAAGCCAGTCTCGATGAAAGTTGGTTGAAAGCTATGCATGAGGAGTTGGAGCAAATTGAGAAGAACTCCACATGGGAACTAGTTTCTAGACCTACCGATAAGAATGTTATTGGTACTAAATGGGTCTTTCGGAATAAGCTGAATGAAGATGGTCAGGTCATACGAAACAAAGCAAGGTTGGTTTGTAAAGGCTATGCTCAAGTTGAAGGCATAGATTTTGAAGAGACCTTTGCACCGGTGGCTCGTCTGGAAGCCATTCGTATGTTTCTTGCATTGGCTGCATACAAAACCTTCAAGGTATTTCAGATGGATGTAAAGTCAGCTTTCTTGAATGGATTACTTGAAGAAGAGGTCTACATTGAGCAACCTGATGGTTTTCTCATTAGCAAAAATTCAGACCTAGTGTGCAAGTTGAAAAAGGCTCTTTATGGGCTGAAACAAGCGCCAAGGGCGTGGTATGCAAGGCTGGACCTCTATCTCCGCAAGATCGGCTTTGGAAAAGGACTAGTTGATAGCAATCTTTATGTCAAAACAGAGTTGAGCAAACAGCTGGTTGTCATTGTTTATGTCGATGACATAATCTTTGGTGGCAATGATGAGGAAATGTGCAGGAATTTTGCTGAAGAGATGAAGAAAGAATTTGAGATGTCAATGCTTGGAGAACTAAAGTTCTTCCTTGGTTTACAAGTTCAGCAGCTGAAACATGGTATCTTCATATCACAGATGAAATACATCAAGGAAATGCTGAAGCGTTTTAACATGGAAGACAGCAAGCCAGTGAGCAAACCAATGACAACGAACACAAAGCTAAGCAAAGATGATAAGGGTTCGTCCGTTGATCACACCACTTATCATTCTATGATAGGAAGCTTGCTTTATTTGACTGCTACAAGACCGGATCTTCTGCAAGCAGTATGTATGGTGGCTCGATTTCAAGCATCACCAACTGAGACGCACCTTACAGTAGTAAAAAGGATATTTCGATATCTGAAAGGTACGATGGAGCTTGGCATTTGGTATCCTAAAGGCAAATCCTTCACTCTTGTTGCATACTCTGACGCCGATTGGGCTGGATGTATAGATGATCGCAAGAGTACAAGCGGTGGTGCGTTCTATCTCGGTGAAAGGTTGGTGGCATGGCACAGTAAGAAACAAGATTCAGTATCCCTTTCTACAGCGGAAGCGGAATATATTGCAGCGGCAACTTGTTGTACGCAAGTGTTATAGATGCGGCAAATGCTCTCTGATCTAGGAGTTCCGACAACGGATCGTACGCCGATCCTCTGTGACAACACAAGTGCAATTCACATCTCTAAGAATCCTGTTCAGCATTCTAGAACGAAGCATGTTGCAATCCGCTATCACTTCTCAAGGAAAAGGTTGCAGACGGTGGGGTAAAGTTGGAATATGTTCCAAGTACTGAGCAAGTTGCTGATATCTTCACAAAACCTCTGCCAAAGGAAGTCTTTGAGTATCTCCGAAAAAAATTAGGAGTTACTCACTCTCCTAATCCTTAGGAGTTGTGCTTGAAAGGGGGAGCAATGTATTCCTTGAATATCCTATTCGCTCCTTGGTTGGTCTCTTTGGACTTGTTGTCAAAGGGGGAGAAAGCTATGCTAGGAGAAGTTATGCGAAGAAGTTATGCTATGATAGCTTGGGGGAGATTGGTATCAAGAATGTGAATGTGAAGATCTTGATCCTGTTGGTTTATGGTTCTGAAGAAGCTTCATGAAGGTCAACTGGTTCAAAGTGTTCCAAGTGTTGAAGTTCCAAGTGTTGCCAACAATTCCAAAGGGGGAGATTGTTGGAATTTGAGATGCCTTGAGAAGTCTTATGAAGCATTGAAGTGTTTAGTATCTCAAGTATCATCTTGTGTTTGAATTATTGTCAACACAATGTCACAAGTGTGGTGTTGATAGTATGGTGTTGATAGAGCTTCAAAGAGAAAACAGAGCTGAAACAATACAGGAAATCAGAATTCCATCTGTCAACCGCAAGTTCTACCGGTAGAAGTGGCTGATATTCTAGCAGAGAGTTTGGACACGAGAATTCCATCTGTCAACCGGTAGTTCTACCGGTAGAAAAGGCTGACCCTGAGATTTCCATCAGTCAACCGCAAGTTCTACCGGTAGAAGTGGCTGAAATTCTAGCAGAGGTTTGGACATGAGAATTTCATCTGTTAAACCGGTAGTTCTACCGGTAGAACACTCGGGAAACCAGAATTGCGCAGAAATAGAAGTTTTGCATGAAAATTCAGGAAACTTATGTATTTCGTTTGGGACTCTTTCTAAACGAATTCTAGCCTAATTTAAACACTCTTTAGGGTTACCAAAACCTATATAAAGGCTTGTTAAGTTCGTTTTCAAGGGTACAGAAGAGAAGAGAGAATTAAAGAGAGGGTTTTGGAGAGAAGAGTGATTGGAGAAGGAGTTGTTGCTGTGTGTTGCTGTGTTGCACGTTTCTACAGCAAGTGTGGACGAGAATGTGCTCATGAAGATGGTGATTCGTCCATAGATAAGTGTCTCTCTTTTATGCTTTAAATTTCAATTTGTAAGGGATTGAGAGAGAGAGAGATTGTAGAGGGGAAGGGCTGTAGAAAAGTTCTCTACTTTAATTCTGTAGAACATCAAGTTGGTGCTTGGTGTTAGGGGTTTGGTGATCCTATCTGTTGGTGCAGATAAATTGTAAAGGGAGTAGGTGCTTCCTAGATAGTTGGTGCTATCTGAAACTTAAGGGTTGGTGCTCTTTGTCGTTGGTGCGACTAAATAGATTCAGATCTGTTCCGGATCGGTGTTCGCATAGTCTTTGAACCGTGGACGTAGCCTTTTGGTGAACCACGTTAAATCTGGTGTCCTTGTGTGATTTGATTTGCTTTTGTTGTTAAATTGGACCTATTTTTAAGGGATCACTGATTCACCCCCCCTCTCAGTGATCGCGATATCTAACAAAACGGCCCCTAGAAAAATCGAACACCAGCACGAGCACTTGCCTCATGGGTAGAGTAACTTTTAGGAACTGACAGTTCGCAAACAGGACTCCTGGTTAGAGAATTAAGACTGAAACATGAGATTTTCCACCAGTTAGGCTCAAAATGGCCCGCCAGGGGCCTGGAATGGGAAACGGCCCAAGTTAAAATCGAAAATCAGCACGAGCACTTCCCTCGAGGGTAGAGTAACTTGTAGGAACAGATGGTTCTCATGTAGGACTCTTGGTTCGAGAATTACGAGCAAAACATTGGATTTTCCAACACTTAGGCATGAAAACGGCCCATCGGGGGTCTGGAACTGGAAACTGCCCCTGGAAAGTTCGAAAACCATCTCGAGCACTACCCTCGAGGGTAGGGTAACTTGTTGGAACTGACGGGTCACGAATAGGACTCCCGGTTAGAGAATTACGACTGAAAGATGGGATTTTTCAACACTTAGGCTCGAAAACTGCCCGCCGGGAGTCCGGAACGGGAAACGGCCACGGGAGAAATTGGAAACCGGCACGAGCACTTCGTTCGTGGGTAGAGTAACTTGTAGGCACTGATAGTTCGCAAATAGGACTCCCGGTTAGAGAATTACGAGCGAAACATGTGATTTTCTAAAACTTAGGTTCGAAAATAGTTTGCCAGGGTCTGGAATGGGAATCGGCCCAAGGAAAAAGTGAAAACCGGCACGATCGCTTCCCTTGAGGGTAGAGTAACTTGTTGAAACTGACAGTTCGCAAATAGGACTCCGGATTAGAGAATTACGAGCGAAGCATGGGATTTTTCAACACAGACTCCAAATGGCCCACCGGGGGTCCCGTAACAGGAAATGGCCCCCAGAAAAATCGAAGACCAGCACGATCACATCCCTCGAGGGTAGAGTAACTTGTAGGAACTGAAGGTTTGCAAATAGGACTCCAGGTTAGAAAATTACAACTGAAACATGGGATTTTCAACACTTTTGCTCGAAAAAGGCCCGTCGGGGGCCTGGAACGGTAAACGGCTACGGGAAAAATCAGAAACCAGCACGAGCACTTCGCTCGAGGGTAGAGTAAGTTATAGGAACTGACGGTTTGCAAATAAGACTCTCGATTAGAGAATTACGAGCGAAAAATGAGATTTTCCAACACTTCGGCTCGAAAACGGCCCTCTGGGGGTCCGGAACGCGAAACGGCCACCAAAAATACAGAAAACTGACACAAGCTCTTCCCTCAAGGCTAGAGTAACTTGCTGGAACTGACGGGTCGCGAATAGGACTCCCGGTTCGAGAATTATGACTGAAGATGGAATTTTCCAACACTTAAGGCTCGAAAAATGCCCGTCGGGGGTCCGGGACGGGAAACGACCACTGGACAAAATCGAAAATCGGCACGAGCACTTAACTCATGGGTAGACTAACTTGTAGGCACTGACGGTTCGCAAATAGGACTCCCGATTAGAGAATTACGAGTGAAATATTTGATTTTCTAACACTTGGGCTTGAAAACGGCCTGCTAAGGGTCTAGAATGGGAAACGGCATCCGGAAAAATCGAAAACTGGCACGACACTTCCCTTGAAGATAGAGTAACTTGTAGGAACTGACAGTTCGAAAATAGGACTCCCGGTTAGAGAATTACGACTGAAACATGGGATTTTCCAACACTTTGGCTCGAAAACGGCCCGTCGGTGGCCCGGAATGGCAAACGGCTGCGGGAAAGATCGGAAACTAGCACAAGCACTTCGCTCGAGGGTAGAGTAACTTGTAGGAACTGGCTTTTCGTAAATAGGACTCCCGATTAGAGAATTACGAGCGAAACATGGGATTTTCCAACACTTAGGCTCCAAAACGGCCCGCCGAGGGTCCAGAAATGGAAAACGGTCCCTGGAAAAATCAAAAACTAGCACGAGCACTTCCCTCGTGGGTAGAGTAACTTTTAGGAACTGACAGTTTGCAAATAGGACTCCCGGTTATAGAATTACGACTGAAACATGAGATTTTCCAACAGTTAGGCTCGAAAATGGTCCGCCGGGGGCCTGGAACGGGAAACGGCCCAAGTTAAAATCGGAAATCAGCACGAGCACTTCCCTCGAGGGTAGAGTAACTTATAGGAACAAATGGTTCTCATGTAGGACTCTCGGTTCGAGAATTATGAGCAAAACATTAGATTTTCCAACACTTTGTCTCAAAAACGGCCCGCCCGGAGTCGGGAACTGGAAACTGCCCCTGGAAAGTCCGAAAACCATCTCGAGCACTTCCCTCGAGGGTAGAGTATTTTGTTGGAACTGACGGGTCACGAATAGAAATCCCGGTTAGAGAATTACGACTGAAAGATGGGATTTTCCAACACTTGGGCTCGAAAACTGCCCGCCGGGGATCCGGAACGAGAAAGGGCCTCGGGAGAAAATGGAAACCGGCACGAGCACTTCGTTCGTGGGTAGAGTATCTTGTAGGCACTGATGTTAGCAAATAGACTCCCGGTTAGAGAATTACGAGCGAAACAAGTGATTTTCCATAACTTGGGCTCGAAAATGGCCTGCCGAGCTCTGGAACGGGAATCGGCCCAAGGAAAAAATGAAAAACGGCACGAGCACTTCCCTTAAGGGTAGATGAACTTTTAGGAAATGACAGTTCGCAAATAGGACTCCCGATTAGAGAATTACGAGCGAAGCATGGGATTTTCCAACACCTAGACTCCGAAACGGCCCACCATGGGTCCAAAAACAGGAAATGGCCCTCGGAAATATCGAAAAACAGCATGATCACTTCCTTCGAGGGTAGAGTAACTTGTAGGAACTGAAGGTTCGCAAATACGACTCCCGGTTAGAAAATTACAACTGAAACATGGGATTTTCCAACACTTTGGCTCGAAAAAGGCCCGTCGGGGGCCTGGAATGGTAAACGAATGCCGGAAAAATCAGAAACCAGCACGAGCACTTCGCTCGAGGGTAGAGTAAGTTATAGGAACTGATGGTTCGCAAATAAGACTCTCGATTAGAGAATTACGAGCGAAACATGTGATTTTCCAACACTTTGGCTTGAAAACGGCCCGCCAGGGGTCCGGAACGGGAAACGGCCCCCGGAAATACTGAAAACCGGCATGAGTACTTCCCTTGATGGTAGAGTAACTTGTTGGAACTGACGGGTCGTGAATAACGCCCCCTAGAAAAATAGAAAACCAGCACGAGCACTTCCCTCGTGGGTAGAGTAACCTTTAAGAATTGACGGTTCGCAAACAGGACTCCCAGTTAGAGAATTACGAGTGAAACATGAGATTTTCCAACACTTAGGCTCAAAAATGGCACGCCGGGGGCCTGGAACGGGAAACGGCCCAAGGTAAAATCGTAAATCCACACGAGCACATCCCTCCAGGGTAGAGTAACTTATAGGAACAGATTGTTCTCAAGTAGGATTGTTCTCAAGTCGGACTCTCGGTTCGAGAATTATGAGCGAAACATTGGATTTTCTAACATTTAGGCTCGAAAACGGCCCGCCGGGGGTCCGGAACTGGAAACTGCCCCGAAAACTTCGAAAACCATCGTGAGCACTTCCCTCGAGGGTAGAGTAACTTGTTGGAAATGACGGGTCGCGAATAGGACTCCCGGTTAGAGAATTACGACTGAAAGATGGGATTTTCCAACACTTTAGGCACGAAAGCTGCCCGCCGGGGGTCCGGAACGGGAAACAGCCCTGGGAGAAATTGGAAACCGGCATGAGCACTTCGTTCGGGGTAGAGTAACTTGTAGGCACTGATGGTTCGCAAATAGGACTCCCGGTTAGAGAATTACGAGCGAAACATGTGATTTTCCAAAACTTAGGTTCGAAAACGGTTTGCAGGGGTCTGGAACGGGAATCGGCCCATGGAAAAAATGAAAACCGACACGATCGCTTCCCTTGAGGGTAGAGTAACTCGTAGGAACTGACAGTTCGCAAATAGGACTCCCGATTAGAGAATTACGAGCGAAGAATGGGATTTTCCAACACCTAAGCTCCAAAACGGCCCACCGGAGGTGCATAAACAGGAAATGGCCCCCGAAAATATAGAAAACCGCCCCTCAAGGGTAGAGTAACTTGTAGGAACTGAAGGTTCGCAAATAGGACTCCCGGTTAGAGAATTACGACTGAAACATAGGATTTTCCAACACTTTGGCTCGAAAAAGGCCCGAAATTAGAAACCAGCACGAGCACTTCGCTCGAGGGTAGAGTAAGTTATACAAACTGACGGTTCGCAAATAAGACTCTCAATTAGAGAATTACGAGCGAAACATGAGATTTTCCAAAACCAGCATGAGCACTTCCCTCGTGGGTAGAGAATTACGACTGAAACATGAGATTTTCCAACAGTTAGGCTCTAAAATGGCCCGCCGGGGGCCTGGAACGGGAAACGGCCCAAGGTAAAATCTGAAATCAGCACGAGCACTTCCCTCGAGGGTAGAGTAACTTGTAGGAACAGATGGTTCTCATGTAGGACTCTCGGTTCAAGAATTACGAGCAAAATATTGGATTTTCCAACACTTAGGCTCGAAAACGGCCCGCCGATGGTCCAGAACTGGAAACTGCCCCTGGAAAGTTCGAAAACCATCTCGAGCACTTCCCTCGAGGGTAGAGTAACTCGATGGAACAGACGGATCACGAATAGAACTCCCGGTTAGAGAATTATGACTGAAAGATGGGATTTTCCAACACTTAAGCTCGAAAACTGCCCGCCGGGGGTCCGGAATGGGACACGGCCGCGGGACAAATTGGAAACCGGCACGAGCACTTCGTTCGTGGGTAGAGTAACTTGTAGGTCGCAAATAGGACTCCCGGTTAGAGAATTACGAGCGAAACATGTGATTTTCAAAAACTTAGGTTCGAAAACGGTTTGCCGGGGTCTGGAACGGGAATCGGTCCAAGGAAAAAATGAAAACCAGCACGAGCACTTTCCTTGAGGGTAGAGTAACTTGTAGGAACTGACAGTTCACAAATAAGACTCCTGATTAGAGAATTACGAGCGAGGCATGGGATTTTATAACACTTAGACTCCAAAACGGCCCACCGGGGGTCCAAAAACTGGAAATGGCCCCCAGAAATATCGAAAACCGGCACGATCACTTCCCTCAAGGGTAGAGTAACTTTTAGGAATAGATGGTTCTCAAGTAGGACTCTCAGTTTGAGAATTACGAGCGAAATATTGGATTTTCCAACACTTTGTCTCAAAAATGGCCCGCCGGGAGTCGGGAACTGGAAACTGCCCCTGGAAAGTCCGAAAACCATCTCGAGCACTTCCCTCGAGGGTAGAGTAACTTGTTGGAACTGACGGGTCACGAATAGAGCTCCCGGTTAGAGAATTACGACTGAAAGATGGGATTTTCCAACACTTAGGCTCGAAAACTGCCCACCGGGGGTCCGGAACGGGAAACGGCTGCGGAAGAAAATGGAAACCGGCACGAGCACTTCGTTCGTGGGTAGAGTATCTTGTAGGCACTGATGTTAGCAAATAGACTCCCGGTTAGAGAATTACGAGCGAAACAAGTGATTTTCCATAACTTAGGCTCGAAAATGGCCTGCCGAGGTCTGGAACGGGAATCGGCCCATGGAAAAAATGAAAAACGGCACGAGCACTTCCCTTAAGGGTAGATTAACTTTTAGGAATTGACAGTTCGCAAATAGGACTCCCAATTAGAGAATTACGAGCGAAAGCATGGGATTTTCCAACACTTAGACTCCAAAACGGCCCACCGGGGGTCCAAAAATAGGAAATGGCCGTCGGAAATATCGAAAACCGGCACGATCACTTCCCACGAGGGTAGAATAACTTATAGGAACTGAAGGTTCACAAATAAGACTCCCGGTTAAAAAATTACAACTGAAACATGGCATTTTCCAACACTTTGGCTCAAAAAAGGCCCGTCGGGGGCCTGGAACGGTAAACAGCTGCGGGAAAAATTAGAAACCAGCACGAGCACTTCGCTCGAGGGTAGAGTAAGTTATAGGAACTGACGGTTCGCAAATAGGACTCTCGATTAGAGAATCACGAGTGAAACATGAGATTTTCCAACACTTTGGCTCGAAAACGGCCTGCCGGGGGTCCGGAACGTGAAACGGCCCCCGAAAATACTGAAAACTGGCACGAGCACTTCACTCGAGGGTAGAGTAACTTGTTGGAACTGACGGGTCGCGAATAGAACTCCCGGTTAGTGAATTACGACTGAATGATGGAATTTTCCAACACTTAAGGCTCGAAAACTGACCGCCGGGGGGTCCGGAACGGGAAACAGCCGCCAGACAAAATCGAAAACCGGCACGAGCACTTAACTCGTGGGTAGAGTAACTTGTAGGCACTGACGGTTCGCAAATAGGACTCCCGATTAGAGAATTGCGAGTGAAACATTTGATAATCAACAACTGGCACGAGCACTTCCCTTGAAGATAGAGTAACTTGTAGGAACTGACGGTTCGCAAATAGGACTCCCGGTTAGAGAATTACGACTGAAACATGGGATTTTCCAACACTTTGGCTCGAAAACGGCCCGCCGGGGGGTCTAGAACGGGAAACGGCCGCCAGAAAAAATCAAAAAACGGCACGAGCACTTAACTCATGGGTAGAGTAACTTGTAGGCACTGACGGTTTGCAAATAGGACTCCCAATTAGAGAATTACGAGTGAAACATTTGATTTTCTAACACTTGGGCTTGAAAATGGCCCGCCAGGGGTCCAGAACGGGAAACGGCTCCCGGAAAAATAAAAAACCGGCACGAGTACTTCCCTTGAAGATAGAGTAACTTGTAGGAACTGACGGTTCGCAAATAGGACTCCCGGTTAGAGAATTACGACTGAAACATGAGATTTTCCAACACTTTGGCTGGAAAATGGCCCGCCGGGGGCCTGGAACAGGAAGCGGCCCAATGTAAAATCGGAAACCGGCACGAGCACTTCCCTCGAGGGTAGAGTAACTTGTAGGAACAGATGGTCCGCAGGTAGGACTCTCGGTTTGAGAATTACGAGTGAAACATGGGATTTTCCAACACTTAGGCTCGAAAATGTCCCGCCAGGGGTCCGAAATGGGAAACTGCCCCTGGAAAGTTTGAAAACCGACACGAGCACTTCCCTCAAGGGTAGAGTAACTTGTTGGAACTGACGGGTCATGAATAGGACTCCCGGTTAGAGAATTATGACTGAAACATGGGATTTTCCAACACTTAAGGCTTGAAAACAGCCCGTCAGTGGCCTGGAACGGGAAACGGCCGCGGGAGAAATTGGAAACCGGCACGAACACTTCGTTCGTGGGTAGAGTAACTTGTAGGCACTGATGGTTCACAAATAGGACTACAGGTTAGAGAATTACGAGTGAAACAAGTGATTTTCCAAAACTTAGGCTCGAAAACGGTCTGCCGGGGTCTGGAACGGGAATCGGCCCAAGGAAAAAATGAATACCAGCACGAGCACTTCCCTTGAGGGTAGAGTAACTTGTAGGAACTGACAGTTCGCAAATAGGACTCCCGATTAGAGAATCACGAGCAATATGGCCCCCGAAAATATCGAAAACTGGCATATTCACTTCCATCGAGGGTAGAGTAACTTGTAGGAACTGAAGGTTCACAAATAGGACTCCCGGTTAGAGAATTACAACTGAAACATGGGATTTTCCAGCACTTTGGCTCGAAAAAGGCCCGTCGAGGGCCTTAAACGTTAAACGGCTACGAGAAAAATCAGAAACAAGCACGGGCACTTCGCTCGAGGGTAGAGTAAGTTATAGGAACTGACGATTCGCAAATAGGACTCTCGATTAGAGAATTACTAGCGAAACATGAGATTTTCCAACATATTGGATCGAAAACGGCCCGCCGGGGGTCCGAAACAGGAAACGGCCCTCGGAAATACTGAAAACCGGCACGAGCACTTCCCTCAAGGATAGAGAAACTTGTTGGAACTGACGGATCGCGAATAGGACTCCCGGTTAGAGAATTACGACTGAAAGATGGGATTTTCTAACACTTAAGGCTCGAAAACTGCCCGCCGAGGGTCCGGAACGGGAAACGGCTGCCGGGCAAAATCGAAAATCGGAACGAGCACTTCAGTCGTGGGTAGAGTAACTTGTAGGCACTGACGGTTCACAAATAGGACTTCCGATTAGAGAATTACGAGTGAAACATTGGATTTTCCAACACTTAGGCTTGAAAACGGCCCGCTAGGGGTCCAGAACGGGAAATCCGGAAAAATCGAAAACCAACACGAGCACTTCCCTCGAATGTAGAGTAACTTGTAGGAACTGATGGACCGCAAATGGGACTCCCGTTTAGAGAATTACGACTGAAACATGGGATTTTCCAACACTTTGGCTCGAAAATGGCCCGTCGGGGGCCCAGAACGGTAAACGGCTGCGGGAAAAATTGGAAACCAGCATAAGCACTTCGCTCAAGGGTAGAGTAAATTGTAGGAACTGGCTTTTCATAAATAGGACTCCCGATTAGAGAATTAAGAGCGAAACATGGGATTTTCCAACACTTAGGCTCCAAAACGGCCCGCCGGGGGTCCAGAAACAGAAAACGGCCCCGGGAAAAATCGAAAACCAGCACTGTTAGTGCCACATTCCTATGAGCACTTGTTTTTGTATTGTCAATTCCGTGTCGAAGAATCCAAGACCTTGCCTCTCAGAATTTCTCAAGGAATAACAAGTTTGAAGGCAGAAGATCAAGTCTTGGAAGTCCCGGATTCATAAAGGAAGACGTCCATATGTGTGCCAACCTATTTAGGTAAATGGGACTCCAAATTAACCAAGACATGGCCCTAAAAACCCTAGTTTAATGGTTTATTTAATAGGGTTTTAGAGATTGTCTTTCAGCTTTTTCAAGACTCAAAACAGGCCTCAGAAGTCGGCTAACCGCCATGGTTTTCGGTCACCTCACGGTTACTTTTCCAGAGAGCAAAAACTCTCTTAAAATGGTTTTTTGGTTACCTCACGGTTACCTCATGGCTAGCCGTTTGAACAGTAACATCACTATTCACTGTTCACTAGCCGTTTGAAAAGTAACACTATTACAATTCACTGTTCACTGTTCACTAGCCGTTTGAACAGTAACTTTACTATTCACTATTCACTATTCACTATTCACTGTTCACTGTTCACTGTTTACTAGCCGTTTGAACAGTAACACTGTTCACTGTTCACTATTCACTAGCCGTTTGAACAGTAACACTATTCACTATTCACTATTCACTAGCCGTTTTATGACCGTTGGAAAGCTTTCTATAAATAAAAAAAGGCCCCAAATCATCCCTAAGGCTTGGAAAATCATTCCCAAGGCCTCCAAGATCATGAGAGCTCATGTCCTAACCATTGTGTATCATATTAGAGCTCTCATAGATCATTCCACACACACTATGAGCTTGGTTTGTCAAATCTAAGAGCTTCACTAGCTTAAGGAAAGTGTGATGTGTGGAGACAATATTGCCTAAGGAAGAACTTGAGCTATCATAGTTTATTATCCAAATCTCTCGACCAAAGACCTCTTCCCTTGACTGAGCACAACATTGGAGCATCATCATCAACATCAAGGAAGCATTGCAAGAGGCATCAAAGCTTGGAACTGCGGTGACAAGTTTTGAAGAGCATCCTCCGAACTTCATCAAAGAGGCAAGTGGCAACCTCCAGACTTTGTCAACAAGAGGCAAGTGTTCTTCACTCTCCATTCAAATTATATCTTTGTGATAGTGGATTGTTTCTACGTGATTCAACCACTTTAAAAATTATGATAGTGGATTGTTTTTGTGTGATTCAGCCACTCTAAAAAATGTGTGTGGGGAGTAGATCTTTGTGATCGAACCTCGTGAACAAAAATGGGGAGTAGATCTGTGTGGTCGAGCCTCGTGAACAAAATTTATGTAGAATCAGTACTTGTGTAGTTTGATTCTTCATAGTGGAACCAGGGGTCTGTGTGACCCTTGAGAGTGGATGTAGGTCTGTGTGACTGAACCACAATAAATCCCTTGTGTCAATTTCTCTATCTCTATCTCTTGTGCTTGATTTATATATCTATATGTTGTGGAGAATGATATGAATGATAATTAGTTTAATTGACACACATCCACTTGTGCGAAAACAACATTGATCATATTGGTAAATCAAATCTTATTTAGCACACCCTCTTTAACAAATATTCATTTGAGCACATTGATATAAATCATAAGTGAATTTGTGAAGAGTGTTGTACTTACACTTGTGCTTACTAATATGAAACTAATTGTCTTATCTTTGATTATTTAAGCACTCATACATTGAACACATATTCCGCATAAGTTGTATTCTTATTTGTGTTCATGATGTTCTTGTTCCTAGTTGGGATTAAATTGGACTAAGATGTTTTAATTGGGAAAAGAATTCCATTAGTCCTATTCACCCCCCATCTAGGACACTTTCATTGGCCCTAGCTGCACTTTCAATTGGTATCAGAGCGGTTACTCCATAAAGGCTTAACAACCCGGGGTTGATCTTGTTTCATTGCTAGTGCCAATTCCTTAGAGGGACCTCATGTATCGAAGGGACCTCAAGGACAAACTATCCAAGACCTTAGGATGTTTTTCAAAGGAAGATTGTTAGAAAGACCTAAGATCTTGAACCCTTTTGGACCAACCTATTTCTTTTCAATTATTTCATATTGTTGGTCTATGAACTTTTGCATTTTGAGCTTATATAGTTACATTTGTTTTAATGCAAAAATATTTGTAGTCAATTGATTTTGTTCTCATAAACTTTTATAGTTATATCTTTTGGTTCACAAAATCACTTGATTGCATCTTATTGATGTGCATTTTGTATTCATATTGTTATATCTATGAAAATGCATTTCAATGCTCTTTTAATGTGCTTCAATAAATTATGGACTTAAAAGATTTTCTATACATGATCAATTAATGGTACATCCCCTGTTTTTCAAAAATTAATGAATTTCATAAGTTATATCTTTTTAAAAAAAAATTAGATATTTTTGAAAAATAAATTTTCCATAGTTTTTGTTTTGAAATGGAAAATTATTCTCAACTTGTATTTGTTTCTAATAGTTATATTGTTTAAAGCACATGTTGAAAGTTATGAAAATTGAATTTGTTTTTCTTTTTATATTTAATCTCTTGTATGAGAAATTCAATTCTTGTAATATACTGGAAACTCAATTGGTTATCTATCTATAGGTATATTTCTTAAAATAAATGTGTTTTTGAATAAACGCATTTTCCAATTGGTTTCAAGTTATATTTTGACAAATGCTCTTAAAAGTTTTGAGTTTCAAAAGCTTTGTCAATAAAAGCATTTCCTTGTCTTTTTGGAAATGTATGGTTATTACAAACAATTTGCATTTCTGTTTTTATAGAATTACATTTCTTAAAATGCATTGTTTACTTATGATCCATTGATTTTGTTTTCATGTACTTCTCTTGTTTCACAACATGGTTTTCAAAATCATTTGATTAAAATTTCATCATGTTAGATTTGCTTTTTGCTCTCTTTGAGCTATATCTCTTGCATTGCATTTCTATACATGATCAATTGATTATGATTTCAAAAGCCCTCTTAGCTAGATTATTCATGATCAATTGTAGTTGTAAATTCATTTGTTTGTTTGTCATAAGTAAGATTTTTTTTTGAAAAACAAATGATTTAAAATAATTTAGTTTTTCCATAGATTTCCAAGTTATATTTTCATAGAGTAACTTGTAGGAACTGGCTTTTCGTAAATAGGACTCCCGATTAGAGAATTATGAGCGAAACATGGGATTTTCCAACACTTAGGCTCCAAAACGGCCTGTCGGGGGTCTAGAAATGGAAAACGTCCCCCGGAAAAACTAAAAACCGGCACGAGCACTTCCCTCGAGGCTAGAGTAACTTGTTGGAACTGACGGGTCGCGAATAGGACTCCCGGTTAGAGAATTACGACTGAAAGATGGGATTTTCCAACACTTAAGGCTTGAAAACTGCCCTCTGAGGGTCCAAAACGGGAAACGGCCGCCGGACAAAATCGAAAACTGGCACGAGCACTTCACTCGTGGGTAGAGTAGATTGCAGGCACGTACGGTTCGCAAATCGGACTCCCGATTAGAGAATTACGAGTGAAACATTGGATTTTCCAACACTTGGGCTTGAAAACGGCTCACCAGGGGTCCAGAATGGGAAACGGCATCCGAAAAAATCAAAAGCCGGCACGAGCACTTCCCTCGAATGTAGAGTAACATGTAAGAACTGACGGTTCGTAAATAGGACTCCCGGTTAGAGAATTACGACTGAAACATTGGATTTTCCAACACTTTGGCTCGAAAACGGCCCGTCGGGGGCCCAAAACGGTAAACGGCAGTGGAAAAATTCAGAAACCAGCACAAGCACTTCGCTCGAGGGTAGAGTAACTTGTAGGAACTGGCTTTTCGTAAATAGGACTCCCGATTAGAGAATTACGAGCGAAACATGAGATTTTCCTGAAAGTCCACGGATCCTTCCCTAGAGGGGGGGTGAATAGGGTGAGCTACAATTAGTGACCAACTATGATCGATTTTAACTTAATTAAATCAATTAGTCACATATGATGATTAATTAAACAAAATGCGGAAGCTTAAACAAACATAATCACCACAATGCTATCACCACAACACAAGATTTATAGTGGTTCGGCCTCAATGCCTACATCCACTACCGGCTTGTGACTCAACACCCTACCGGATTTCCACTATTATGCTTTTCAAAAGGCTAAGCAATAACCTCTACAATATGCTTTCCAAGGATAAGCAATAACCTTACAATGTTGTTTTTCTAGGCTAAACAACAACCTATACACAATGCTTTTAAATGGCTAAGCAATAACCTTACAAGTAAATGATTTCTCTCAAAGAAAGTGTCTTCACAAAACACTCTAAAAGATTATAATTTAAGCTCAAATAAATTGCCTCTAAATAGGCGGATATGAAATTGTAAAACAAACTCACACAACACACTAAGAAATGCAAAGATGAATGCTCATGAGGTGTGTGTAGTACTTCAATCAAGTTAAAATTAAGTCCAATTAATTTTATGCTTAAAGCATTTCAAAGTTTAAAGCACATAAAAGATATGATTGAAGTCAAATGCAAATCACTTGAACAATTACGAACTTGTAAATGATATGAAAATCTAAAGATCACAAGTTGTATGAAAATGATTAAGACTAATCAAGTGATGCATGTGCAATGTTGTTTTCAAAAACAAAGGTTTAACTAAAGTTCTAAAGAGATTGAAAACAACAATGAAGATTGAAACAAGTAAATGAATCATGCCATAAAAGGAATCAAGGATTTTGCAAAGCATGATTAACAAAGTTTATAAAACAAACTTGGTTTGAATCATGAAGTAGAATCCAATACAAATAAATCAAAGATTAAATATGATAAGGATTCAAAACATCATTGTTATCATGCTAAAAATCATTTACCAAAGATTTAAAACAAAGCATATAACAAATGATAAAGAAAGGTAAAGCTTACTTAGTGATTTAACTTCATTAATCCAAGCTAATACTTCCTTAGAAGGTTTTCACTCCCCCTCAATCCATACTCTTCTTTTGTCAAACTTGTGACAAGGATTTAACTATATGGTGCAAGAAGAAGATGGTTTAACCAATTGAGGGTTAACTTCAAGGGAAGGATTAGATTCCAATTGACTATTAAGCTCAATATGATCAAATTACCAATATAAAGAGCAAGGTCATGGAGAAAAGCAATCATGGATATCAATTGAAATAAAGAATATCAATTGAGATTTAAGGTTATGACTATTAACTCAATCACTCTAAAATGGATTTAAAAAGAATATAACTACTAGGAATGATCCAATTTTGAGCTATCCATGACGAAATGGGTTTTACTAAACATAGCATCAAACAATATAACTATGAAAATCATATGCTATGTAAGTTTTGAAATCATAATATACATTCATTAAATATAACTATCATGAGCAAGATGAGTGAAATGAAATTCAAACATGAAGCCTACCTCAACCATAAACCAACCAAGATTATGAATACATAAACATGGTGGTCATGTGATTTACCTATAAATGTATGAGAGGTGGCAAACATGAAGATTATGATGCTAATAAAATGTGACAAATATAAAATCAAGCATCATAAAAGAACATTCATCACTTTTAAATAATATAACTAAAGAGCATGGTGATGAACAAAAGAAATTGCATAAAAACTTTTAAAAAATATGCAATTTTAAAAGTGTCAAATCATATGAAACAACATCTAAGACATCCATCAAACAATAGATATAACTATGAAATACAAGGAATGGATTTCAAAGAGGTTCATATGATTAAACACTACTATGAGGTTAAAACATGTATAAGAATGACATCACAAGGAAAATACACATGAATCAACGACATAACCATCCATAATAACTAGAAAGCATAAAGGATGGATTTGAGAGTTCTAGTATGGTTTCTACAAATGTGACTAAGATCACAACCATACAAGAACTAAATGACATTTGCATAGAAAGGATCAATTAAAATCAAGATCTAACATGTAAAAACTCCAATCTAGCAAATGTACAATGAAAATCATGAAACATTATCACTATGCATTGAAAAGATGCACAAGTCTATGTATAGAATGCAAAACTATTTCATGATTCACAAATCATACAAATCAATTTGCACATAAAAGAAAGTAACTAGAAGAGCAAAGAAGCAAATTGTTTGTAACAACATTCATTTCCATTTCTAAGATGATAAAAACAAATGCATAAGGAAATGATAACATGGAACATGCTTTGAAAAGTATAACTAAAGAAGTTTTAAAGCAATTCCATTCAAACAATCTTCAAATCAAAAAAAAAATCCAACAATGGACAAAATGAGTATGAAAATGAAGATAAAACATTTTTCAATTTGTATTCCAAAGAATATAACTACAAGGGCTCATACAAATTGAACACATATTTTCCATACCAAAGGATATAATTAGTAAGATCATGGAAAACATAAATTGATTCAAATCATTTATTTTTAAAGAAAAATCTTACTCTAACATTCAAACAAATGATTTTATAAAATCAATTGATTATGTAGGATCTAGCTATGGAAGCTTTTGAAACCATAATCAATTGAACATGTAGAAATGCATTGCAAGATATATAACTATATGTGAGCAAAAAGCAAATCTAACATGAGAAAATTATAATCAAAGTGATTTTGAAACCATGATATTTAACTAGAATGGTGCAAGAAGACAAAATGAATTGATTACAAATAAACATTGCATTTAAAGAAATATAACTAATGAAAGAACATAAATGCAAATGAACATGACCAACAAAAAAAAGTTTAACTAAAAAGTATGGTTGGTCAATGAGGTCCAAGGCCTTAAGGTTTGTCTAAGTATATAACTTTAGGAATCCACCTAAGGTCTTGAGAGGTTTGGTCTTTGAGGTCTAGGTTTAAAATCCCACCAATTTTAGGAGATTTAACTTGATAAATTTTCAATTTAGACTTATCACCATGATATTTAGATTTAACTAAATTTGGCTTAGGTTGGTGATTAGTCTTTTGAGGTTGGTGAGTTTGTTTGTTAGGGGATTGGTTTCCTTTTCTTTTCTTCTTATTTCCTCCATTTATTTGACTTTTGAATTTGAGATTTAACTTTGCAACTTTCTTCAAAAGTTCTTTCATTTGTTGAGTTATGGGAGGAAGATTGAGAAGCTTTATGTTAATAGATTCTTTTAGAGTTGGTTTAACTTGTTTAACCTTTTTAGAATCTATTTTAGGAGACTCCTTTTTAATAGGTTTTACTTATTTATTCTTCTTGGAGTCTTCCTTGATTTTTAGTATCTTAATCATCATAGAATTTGATTTTACTTTCTTTGGTTCAAAAATGATTTTAGACACCTGGCTTCTCCTTGATTTGCACTCAAACCTAAAATGTCCTTCAATGCCACAATAATTGCATTTAGTTTTGGGCAAGGAAGTGTGAATGCTAGAGAATGAGGACTCACTTTTAACAAATTTGTTGGTGAACTTAGGGTCATGAGAAATATTCCTATCAAATCCAAGACCCGTCCTATCTCTTTGTGATTTACCGAATTTAAATAAATTTTCAAATTTTTCTTCACTTTGGGTAAATTTGCACTCATACTTTTGTTTGTAAGTTTCAATTTGAGTAACTTGGTTTTTAAGGGTTGAATTTTCATTTTTAACTTTTGTTAGTTCAATTTCAATTCCCTTAAATTTGTTTAGTTCTTCATGGGCAAGTTTTAATTCAAATTTAATTTCATTAATAACATTGGATCCAAGTTCTAGAGTTTTTATCTTATTTTGTGCATTAGATAGATTTTCCATAGAAATGGTCAACTTAGATTCAAGGTTGTTAATGTTTTCATCTTGCGTTTGTAATTGATCTTAGTTTAGAATTTTCCTTATTAAGATTATCACAATCTATCTTTGATTCTCTTATGTCATCTTTAATATTAGATAGATTATGTAAAGAGATCATGAACTTAGATTCTACACAATTTATTAATTCATCTTTTTCTCTAAGCTCATTTTTAGAAGAGATTAATTCTTGGTTTAGCCTTTTAGATTCTTCTTTTAATCTTTTATTCTTCTTAGAAAGGTCTAAGGACCATGTGTACAATTCCTCATAAGCTTCACATTCATCATTTTCTTCTTCTTTTAATTTAACTTTAGATTCATTAATTTCAATGTTTGAATCTCCAATAGATGGAAGATGAGGGGGTCTAGAAGAATCTCCACAAGAATCTCCAAGGTCTAGCACAGTGGAGTCCATTCTAATGATTTTCATGGGGTACACAACTAGGGTATTAAACTCTAGGTTTTTACACCTAATCAAGAGTTTCAAACACTTGATCCTAAAAATAGAGCACGAGGCTCTGATACCAATTGAAAGTCCACGGATCCTACCCTAGAGGGGGGTGAATAGGGTGAGCTACAATTAGTGACCAACTATGACCAATTTTAACTTAATTAAATCAATTATTCACATGTGATGCTTAATCAAACAAAATGTGGAAGCTTAAACAAACACAATCACCACAATGCTATCACCACAACACAAGATTTATAGTGGTTCGGCCTCAATGCCTACATCCACTACCGGCTTGTGACTCA
This sequence comes from Litsea cubeba, assembly GCA_012931725.1. Classification (NCBI taxonomy): domain Eukaryota; kingdom Viridiplantae; phylum Streptophyta; class Magnoliopsida; order Laurales; family Lauraceae; genus Litsea; species Litsea cubeba. Next base: position 95,442 of record WHSA01000666.1, on the reverse strand, counting down.
ACACCCTACCGTTTTTCCACTATTATTCTTTTCAAAAGGCTAAGCAATAACCTCTACAATATGCTTTCCAAGGATAAGCAATAACCTTACAATGTTGTTTTTCTAGGTTAAACAACAACCTATAAACAATGCTTTTAAATGGCTAAGCAATAACCTTACAAGTAAATGATTTCTCTCAAAGAAAGTGTCTTCACAAAACACTCTAAGAGACAATTTAAGCTCAAATAAATTACCTCTAAATAGGCGGATATGAAATTGTAAAACAAACTCACACAACACACTAAGAAATGCAAAGATGAATGCTCATGAGGTGTGTGTGTGTAGTACTTCAATCAAGTTAAAATTAAGTCCAATGAATTTTATGCTTAAAGCATTTCAAAGTTTAAAGCACATAAAAGATATGATTGAAGTCAAATGCAAATCACTTGAACAATTACAAACTTGTGAATGATATGAAAATCTAAAGATCACAAGTTGTATGAAAATGATTAAGACTAATCAAGTGATGCATGTGCAATGTTGTTTTCAAAAACAAAGGTTTAACTAAAGTTCTAAAGAGATTGAAAACAACAATGAAGATTCAAACAAGTAAATGAATCATGCCATAAAAGGAATCAAGGATCTTGCAAAGCATGATTAACAAAGTTTATAAAACAAACTTGGTCTGAATCATGAAGTAGAATCCAATACAAATAAATCAAAGATTAAATATGATAAGGATTCAAAACATTATTGTTATCATGCTAAAAATCATTTACCAAAGATTTAAAACAAAGCATATAACAAATGATAAAGAGAGGTAAAGCTTACTTAGTGATTTAACTTCATTAATCCAAGCTTGAGCTTTACTAATGACCCCCTTGATCTCTCTTAGTTCATTACCCTTTCTTTTGTCTCCAAACGCCTCAAGAAAGTCTTAGAAGTTCCTCCTTCCTTGGCCTTAAAACTCCTCAAAAGTTCTACATCTTCTCTCAAAGAAAAATGTCCCTTTTTATAGCCAAAAAGGTTGCCAACGGTTATAAAATGGCTAGTGAACAGTGAATAATGTTACTGTTCAAACGGCTAGTGAACAGTGAATAGTGTTACTGTTCAAACGGCTAGTGAACAGTGAATAGTGATGTTACTGTTCAAACGGCTAGCCGCTAGGTAACCGCGAGGTAACCGAAAAACCATTTTAAGAGAGATTTTCTTGTGGGGACTTTAAGCCAAAGAATCAAGCTAGGAAACATGTTTTAAATCATTTTAAGAGTTTTAAAAACATGAAAACTAAAATGCCTAAGATGATTTAAAACTTTTAAAACATTGCCTAACTTGATTTATAAAAACTCCTTTTCAAACTAAATGGAACCAAGTTTAAAACACAAATATGCATGAAACATGAATTCTGAAAGTTTTAAAACCATACAAGTGAAAATTAAGATTTCAAGATATTCTAAATCAATGCATGTGTGAAAATTCATAAGATGAATAAAATGATAATGCATCCATCATATTGTAAATACACAAAATCTAGAGTAACTTGTAGGAACTGGCTTTTCGTAAATAGGACTCCCGATTAGAGAATTACAAGCGAAACATGGGATTTTCCAACACTTAGGCTCCAAAACGGCCCGCCGGGGGTCCAGAAACAGAAAATGGCCCCCGGAAAAATCAAAAACCGGCAGGAGCACTTCCCTTTAGGTTAGAGTAACTTGTAAGAACTGACAGTTCGCAAATAGGACTCCCGATTAGAGAATTACGGGAGAAACATGGGATTTTCCAACACTTAGGCTCAAAAATGGCACACCGGGGGTCCAGAAACAGGATATGGCCACCGAAAATATCGAAAACCGGCACAATCACTTCCCTCAAGGGTAGAGTAACTTGTAAGAACTGAAGGTTCGCAAATAGGACTCCCGGTTAGAGAATTACGACTGAAACATGGGAGTTTCCAACACTTTGGCTCGAAAAGGCCCGTCGGTGGCCTGGAACGGTAAACGGCTGCAAGAAAAATCGGAAACAAGAACGAGCACTTCGCTCGAGGGTAGAGTAAGTTATAGTAACTGACGGTTCACAAATAGGACTATCGATTAGAGAATTACGAGCGAAACATGAGATGTTCCAACACATTGGCTCGAAAACGGCCCGCCGGGGGTCCGAAATGGGAAACGGCCCCTGAAAATACTGAAAACCGGCACGAGCACTTCCCTCGAGGCTAGAGTAACTTAGTGGAACCGACGGGTCACCAATAGAATTCCCGGTTAGAAAATTACGACTGAAAAATAGGATTTTCCAACACTTAGGCTCGAAAACTGCCCGCCGGGGGTCCGGAACTGGAAACGGCCTCGGGAGAAATTGGAAACCAGCATGAGCACTTCGTTTGTGGGTAGAGTAACTTGTAGGCTCTGATGGTTCGAAAATAAGACTCTCGGTTAGAGAATTACGAGCGAAACATGTGATTTTCCAAAACTTAGGCTTGAAAACGGCCTGCCGGGGTCTGGAACGGGAATCGGCCCAAGGAAAAAATGAAAACCGGCATGAGGACTTCCCTTGAGGGTAAAGTAACTTGTAGGAATTGACAGTTCGCAAATAGGACTCCCGATTAGAGAATTACGAGCAAAACATTGGATTTTCCAACACTTAGGCTCCAAAAGAGCCCACCGGGGGTCCAGAAATAAGAAATTGCCCCCGGAAATATCGAAAACCGGCATGATCACTTCCCTCGAGGGTAGAGTAACTTGTAAGAACTGACGGTTCGTAAATAGCACTCCCGGTTAGAGAATTACTACAGAAACATGAGATTTTCCAACACTTTGGCACGAAAATGGTCCGCCAAGGGCCTGGAACGGGAAGCGGCCCAAGGTAAAATTGGAAACCGGCACGAGCACTTTCCTCGAGGGTAGAGTAACTTGTAGGAATAGATGGTTCACAAGTAGGACTCTCAGTTTGAGAATTACGAGCGAAACGTGGGATTTTCTTACACTTTGGCTCGAAAACGGCCCCCGGGGGTCCGAAATGGGAAACGGCCCCCAGAAATACTGAAAACTAGCACGAGCACTTCCCTCGAGGCTAGAGTAACTTGTTGGAACTGACGGATCGCGAATAGGACTCCCGGTTAGAGAATTACGACAGAAAGATGGATTTTCAACACTTAATGCTTGAAAACTGCCCGCCGAGGGTCCGGAACGGGAAACGGCCGCTGGGCAAAATCGATAACCGGCACGAACACTTCACTCGTGGGTAGAGTAACTTATAGGCACTGACGGATCGCAAATAAGACTCCCGATTAGAGAATTACGAGTGAAACATTGGATTTTCCAACACTTGGGCTTGAAAACGGCCCGCCAGGGGTCCAGAACGGGAAACGGCATCCGGAAAAATTAAATGCCAGCACGCGCACTTCCCTCGAATGTAGATTAACTTGTAGGAACTGACGGTTCGCAAATAAGACCCACGGTTAGAGAATTACGACTGAAACATTGGATTTTCTATCACTTTGGCTCGAAAACGGCCCGTCGGGGGCCCAGAACGGTAAATGGCTGCGGAAAAAATTGAAAACCAGCACAAGCACTTCGCTCGAGGGTAGAGTAACTTATAGGAACTGGCTTTTCATAAATAGGACTCCCGATTAGAGAATTACGAGCGAAACATGGGATTTTCCAACACTTATGCTCCAAAATGGCCCGCCGGGAGTCCAGAAATGGAAAACGGCCCCGGAAAAATCAAAAACCAGCATGAGCACTTCCCTTGGGGGTAGAATAACTTGTAGGAACTGACGGTTCGCAAATAAGACTCTCGGTTAGAGAATTACGACTGAAACATGAGATTTTCCAACACTTTGGCTCGAAAATGGCCCGCCGGGGGCCTGGAATGAGAAACGGCCCAATGTAAAATCCAAAACCGGCACGAGCACTTCCCTCGAGGTTAGAATAACTTGTAGGAACAGATGGTTCGCAAGTAGGACTCTTGGTTTGAGAATTATGAGCGAAACATGAGATTTTCCAACACTTAGGCTTGAAAATGGCCCGCCGGGGCTCCGGCACCGTCCCGAGCACTTCGCTCGAGGGTAGAGTAACTTTTTGAATTGACGGGTCACGAATAGGACTCCCGGTTAGAGAATTATGATTGAACATGGGATTTTCCAACACTTAGGCTCGAAAACAGCCCGTCGGTGGCCTGGAACGGTAAACGGCCGTGACAAAAATTGGAAACCGGCACGAGCACTTCGTTCATGGGTAGAGTAACTTGTAGGCACTGATGGTTCGCAAATAGGACTCCCAGTTAGAGAATTACGAGCGAAATATATGATTTTCCAAATCTTACGGTCGAAAATGGCCTGTTGGGGTCCGGAACGGGAATCGGCCCAAGGAGAAAATGAAAACCGGCACGAGCACTTCCCTTGAGGGTAGAGTAACTTGTAGGAACTGACATTTCGCAAATAGGACCCCCGATTAGAGAATTGCGAGTGAAACATGGGATTTTCCAACACTTTGGCTCGAAAAAGGCCCGTCGGGGGCCTGGAATGGTAAACGGCTGCGAGAAAAATCGGAAACAGGCACGAGCACTTCGCTCAAGGGTAGCGTAAGTTATAGGAACTGACGGTTAGCAAATAGGACTGTAGATTAGAGAATTACGAGCGAAACGTGAGATGTTTCGACACATTGGCTCGAAAACGGCCGCCGGGGGTCTGAATAGGAAACTGCCCCCGGAAATACTGAAAACCGGCACGATCACTTCCCTTGAGGCTAGAGTAACTTGTTGTAACTGACGGGTCGCGAATATGACTCCTGGTTAGAGAATTACGACTAAAAGATGGAATTTTCCAACACTTAAGGCTCGAAAACTGCCCGCCGGGGGTCCGGAACTGGAAACGGCCGTCGAACAAAATCGAAAACCGGCACGAGCACTTAACTCGTGGGTAGGGTAACTTGTAGGCACTGACGGTTCGCAAATAGGACTCCCAATTAGAGAATTACGAGTGAAACATTGGATTTTTCCAACACTTGGGCTTAAAAACGACCCGCCAAGGGTCCAGAACGGGAACAGCATCCGAAAAAGTCAAAACCCGGCACGAGCACTTCCTTCGAAGGTAGAGTGACTTGTAGGAACTGACGGTTCGCAAATAGGACTCCCTCTTAGAGAATTACGACTGAAACATGCGATTTTCCAACACTTTGGCTCAAAAAAGGCCCGTCGGGGGCCTTAAACGGTAAACAGCTGCTAGAAAAATCGGAAACAAGCACGAGCACTTCGCTCGAGGGTTGAGTAAATTATAAGAACTGACGGCTCGCAAATAGGACTCTCGATTAAAGAATTACGAGCGAAACATGAGATTTTCCAACACATTGGCTCAAAAACGGCCCGCCGGGGGTCCGGAACCGGAAACGGCCCCCGGAAATACTGAAAACATGCACGAGCACTTCCCTCGAGGCTAGAGTAACTTGTTGGAACTGACGGGTCACGAATAGGACTCCCAGTTAGAGACTTGCGGCTGAAAGATGGATTTTCCAACACTTAAGGCTCGAAAACTGCCCGCCGAGGGTCCGGAACGGGAAACGGCCGCCGGGCAAAACTGAAAACCAGCACGAGCACTTCACTCGTGGGTAGAGTAGCTTGTAGGCACTGACGGTTCGCAAATAGGACTCTTGATTAGAGAATTACGAGTGAAACATTGGATTTTCCAACACTTGGGCTTGAAAACGGCCCGCCAGGGGTCCAGAACGGGAAACGGCATCCGAAAAAATAAAAAACCAACACGAGCACTTCCCTCGAATGTAGAGTAACTTGTAGGAACTGACGGTTCGCAAATAGGACTCCCGGTTAGAGAATTACGACTAAAACATGGGACTTTCCAATACTTTGGCTCGAAAACGGCCTGTTGGGGGCCTTGACCGGTAAACGGCTGCGAGAAAAATTGAAAACAAGCACGAGCACTTTGCTCGAGAGTAGAGTAAATTATAGGAACTGACGGTTCGCAAATAGGACTCTCGATTAGAGAATTATGAGCGAAACATGAGATTTTCCAACACATTGGCTCGAAAACGACCCGCCGGGGGTCCGGAACAAGAAACAGCCCTCGAGAAAATTGAAAACCGGCAAGAACACTTCCCTCGAGGCTAGAGTAACTTGTTGGAACTGACGGATCGCGAATAGGACTCCCGGTTAGAGAATTACAACTGAAAGATGGGATTTTCCAACACTTGAGGCTTGAAAACGGCCCGCCAGGGGTCCAGAACGGGAAACGGCATCCGGAAAAATCAAAAACTAGCACGAGCACTTCCCTCGAGGGTAGATTAACTTATAGGTACTGACGGTTCGGAAAGAGGACTCCCGGTTAGAGAATTACGACTGAAACATGGGATTTTCCAACACTTTGGCTCGAAAACGGCCCGTTGGGGGCCCAGAACGGTAAACGGCTGCGGGAAAGATCGAAAACCAGCACAAGCACTTCGCTCGAAGGTAGAGTGACTTGTATGAACTGGTTTTTCGTAAATAGGACTCCCAATTAGAGAATTACGAGCGAAACATGGGATTTTCCAACACTTAGGCTCCAAAACGGCCCGCCGGGGGTCCAAAAATGGAAAACGGCCCCTGGAAAAATCAAAAACCAGCACGAGCAGTTCCCTTGAGGGTAGAGTAACTTGTAGGAACTGACGGTTGGTAAATAGGACTCTCGGTTTGAGAATTACGAGCGAAACATGGGATTTTCCAACACTTAGGCTCGAAAACGGCCTGCCGGGGGTCCGGAACGGGAAACTGCCCCTGGATAGTTCGAAAACCGTCACGAGCACTTCCCTTGAGGGTAGAATAACTTGTTGGAACTGATGGGTCACGAATAGGACTCCCGGTTAGAGAGTCACGATTGAAACATGGGATTTTCCAACACTTAGACTCGAAAATAGCCCGCCGGCGGCCTGGAACGGGAAATGGCGGCGGGAGAACTCGAAAACCGACACGAGCACTTCCTTCGAACTTGTATCTTGTAGGCACTGATGGTTCGCAAGTAGGACTCCCGGTTAGAGAATTACGAGCGAAACATGTGATTTTTCAAAACTTAGGTTCGAAAACAGCCTTCCGGGGTCTGGAACGGGAATCAGACCAAGGAAAAAATGAAAACCGGCACGAGCACTTCCCTTGAGGGTAGAGTAACTTGTAGGAACTGAAAGTTCGCAAATAGGACTCCCGATTAGAGAATTACGAGTGAAACATTGGATTTTCCCAACACTTGGGCTTGAAAACGGCCTGCCAGGGGTCCAGAACGGGAAACAGCATCCGGAAAAGTCAAAACCCGGCACGAGCACTTCCTTCGAAGGTAGAGTAACTTGTAGGAACTGACGGTTCGCAAATAGGACTCCCTGTTGGAGAATTACGACTGAAACATGGGATTTTCCAACACTTTGGCTCGAAAAAGGCCCGTCGGGGGCCTTGAATGGTAAACAACTGCTAGAAAAATCGGAAACAAGCACGAGCACTTCGCTCGAGGGTCGAGTAAATTTTAGGAACTGACGGTTCGCAAATAGGACTCTTGATTAGAGAATTACGAGCGAAACATGGGATTTTCCAACACTTAGGCTCCAAAACGGCCCGCCGGGGGTTCAGAAATGGAAAACGTCCCCCGAAAAAATCGAAAACCAGCACGAGCACTTCCCTCGAGGGTTGAGTAACTTGTAGGAACTGACGGTTCGAAAATAGAACTCCCGGTTAGAGAATTACGACTGAAACATGAGATTTTCCAACATTTTAGCTCGAAAACGGCCTGCCGGGGGCCTAGAACGGGAAACGGCTGCGAGAAAAATCGGAATAAAGCACGAGCACTTCGCTCGAGGGTAGAGTAAGTTATAGAAACTGACGGTTCGCAAATAAGACTCTCGATTAGAGAATTACGAGCGAAACATGAGATTTTCCAATCCATTGGCTCGAAAACGGCCCGCCGGGGGTCCGGAACGGGAAACGGCCCCCGAAAATACTGAAAGCCGGCACGAGCACTTCCCTCGAGGCTAGAGTAACTTGTTGGAACTGACGGATCGCGAATAGGTCTCCCGGTTAGAGAATTACGACTGAAAGATGGGATTTTCCAACACTTAAGGCTCGAAAACTGCCCGCCGAGGGTCCGGCATGGGAAACGGCCGCCGTACAAAATCAAAAACCGGCATGAGCACTTCACTCGTGGGTAGAGTAACTTGTAGGCACTGACGGTTCACAAATAGGACTCCCGATTAGAGAATTACGAGTGAAACATTAGATTTTCCAACACTTGGGCTTGAAAACGGCCCGCTAGGGGTCCAGAACAGGAAACGGCATCTGGAAAAATCAAAAACCGGCACGAGCACTTCCCTCGAAGGTAGAGTAACTTGTAGGAACTGACGAATCACAAATAGGAATCCCGGTTAGACAATTACGACTGAAACATGGGATTTTCCAACACTTTGGCTCGAAAAAGGCCCGTTGGGGGCCTTGAACGGTAAACGGCTGCGAGAAAAATCGGAAACAAGCACGAGCACTTCGCTCGAGGGTAGAGTAAATTATAGGAACTGATGGTTCGTAAATAGTACTCTTGATTAGAGAATTATGAGCAAAACATGAGATTTTCCAACACATTGGCTCGAAAACGGCCCGCCGGAGGTTCGAAACAAGAAACGGCCCCCGGAAACACTGAAAACCGGCACGAGCACTTCCCTCGAGGCTAGAGTAACTTGTTGAAATTGACGGATCGCAAATAGGACTCCCGGTTAGAGAATTACGATTGAAAGATGGGATTTTCCAACACTTAAGGCTTGAAAACGGCCCGCCAGGGGTCCAGAACGAGAAACGGCATCCGGAAAAATAAAAAACCGGCACGAGCACTTCCCTCGAATGTAGTGTAACTTGTAGGAACTGACAGTTCTCAAATAGGACTCCCGGTTAGAGAATTACGACTGAAACATGAGATTTTCCAACACTTCGGCTCGAAAACGGCCCGTCGGGGGCCCAGAACGGTAAACGGCTGCGGGAAAAATCGAAAACCAGCACAAGCACTTCGCTCGAGGGCAGAGTGACTTGTAGAAACTGGCTTTTCGTAAATAGGACTCCTGATTAGAGAATTACGGGCGAAACATGGGATTTTCCAACACTTAGGCTCCAAAACGGCCCGCCGGGGGTCCAGAAATGGAAAACGGCCCCTGAAAAAATCGGAAACCAGCACGAGAAGTTCCCTGGAGGGTAGAGTAACTTGTAGGAACTGACGGTTCGTAAATAGGACTCCTGATTAGAGAATTACGAGCAAAATATGGGATTTTCCAACACTTAGGCTCCAAAACGGCCCGCATGAATATCGTAAACTAGAAAAGCATCTGGATCTCATGTGATGATGCACGGGAGGAATTTATGGAAAAAAGAAGAAATTGAAGAATTAAATCAAGAGATGGAGAAGTATAACTAGATAACCTCCCAAAAATACAAAAAAAAAAAAATTCAGCAGATTAATAAAAAACTAGATTACGTACCTTTTAAAATTAAAAACAATAGAAAAAAATATTGACCAATCAATTGTGTTGTGACTATTCTCTCTCAAATGAATCACCTAAATCATAAGTTCCAATAGAATAAGTATAAAAAAAAATTGTAATATTCACACCTGAATCATAAGATTAAAGTCACATGCATGGGATATTATTCCCTAAATCAAGCAGCAAACAGTTTCAGACTAAAGACACATCAAAATTGGAAGCTCCAATCACATGCTTGGAATGAACTCAATATCCTAGAATGAGTTTTGAATAGATGTACAATGAGCAATAAAGAAAATAAAAAGTAAAAAAAAAAAAAAAAACAACTCAAGTGATATTAAAAAGCCAATGCTTTTGAAGAGGTGAAAAGAATTCCTTTATAAGAGATTGCTACTTGCTGGAGAAGAAAAATGGTAGGAAAATAAAAACAATGAAAGATTTAATATGGTGGTCTAGTTAAGCACTTACCTTAATGAGAACCAAGCCTCCAATAGAGTAGTAACAGTCAAGCAGTGACCTTGCATCCTTCAAAACAGACTGGAGTTTGGAACCAATGCCTTTCAAAGAAACAGTATAATCAGAATTGCCGCAGCAAACTACCGACAAAGATTTATACTATATACAAATGAATTACAACATTGGCATGAACTTATGTGTCAGATGAAAGGTTACCTCAAAAGCTCTCACGTCAATCGAACATCTGAGAATGCCATTGACTATTAAAGCATAGAAGAGGTCCTTTGCTTTAGCAGATTGTGATGCAAGGGTCTCCACAATGAGTGGGCATGTTGCTGGACTTGTATCAGCAATTTTATCTATTCCAAGTATCCGAAATGCTCTTCTTGGTGCCTCATAAGTGTCTTCCAAACTGGAATGAATAACACAAAATCAGAAAAAATACAAATGAATTTCCTAAAGAGTTCGGTAGCCAAAGTTCAAATATTAAGTGTGTCGCTAAATCAGTGAGATATTTTGGAAATAAAATTATGCATACGTTCTTCTGTGGTGCACACATGTTGAATTTGCATGCTGACATGGGAAGTTACATTGTAGTATGGGTTAGTTATTGCTACTGTTTTACTGTAGTTAAGGGCACATGTCATTTATGTATTAGATTGATGGAATATGTAGTTTTCTGTAATGCTTTAAATGTATTTGAATGCAATGAGAAAAAGAGCAAGTAGTATTATTCTATTCAACTTCTCTTCTGTATGAAGAGAGGGGGCTCCCCTCGAAGTGAACTCTATTTCTCAAATTCCCTATTTCTATGTTTTCTTTCCTATCTCGGAACATTAAACTATAACATAAAATCAAACCATAAAGATGTGACATTCAATAATAAAATTTAATCAAAATTACTATAATTCCTAATTCTATTCTTAAAAAGAATCAAATCCATTGTCTTGACGACCAAATCTGCTCAAATTTCTTTAAGTGAAGTATATATGTATATGTATAAAAAAATATATACAATAAGTTATAGTTATAGATGGGACTAGTTGCACTCTCCCTCGAAATGCTAAATTGTGGAATTGTCAAGGGATCCGGAGTATGGACACTTGCACCTGCTGTTTTTGGGATTGGCGTTGGGTAAATTGGACTGATTTTGGCTGAAAATGCAATTTTGACGACTTTGGGCTATTTCGTATAGAAAAACATTTAGTTGTTTTTGGATAAACAAAAGAAAAATAGGGTGCAACATGAGAAATTCCTAGGAGGTCTACTCTCACCCAAGAGCGCTGAACTTTAAAGTTCTGATGAGATCTATTGTATTAGGGAATTCGAACCTAGAACGTGTTGGCTTTGATACCATCTCAAGTTGTTAACCAATACACCCAAAAGGCCTTGGCATTAGATGTGCAGTAAATTACTACTTATCAGAAATGCTATGGTGACCATGTGGATTGGGATCAATATATATAGTATCTAACTCATATTGTATCAGTTGCTCTCAATTAACTCTGTACTTCTCTCTTTTTTTGGATAAAAAAATTACATTACCAATAAAAGAATAATCCCATCCACCTTGCATTTTTCTCTTCCACTCCACCCTTTCTTCGTCACACCACATGCTGATGTCTTTTTTTACTACTTCACCCAATGTCTGTCAATATCCCCCTTCTTCTACTCCATTCAATTTGTAGACCTTCAATGATCTTATAGAGATGTTTCTAACCTTTTATGGACATGCCTAGCATCTCATCATTATCATCATCGTTAAAGCCTCGTCCCAATTATGTTCGGGTCAGCTACATGAATTTTGTAGCTACTCGGTTTTTCCTATAGTTTTTTTTTTTGGGAGCTACATCATCATTATAATCGATAAAACCCAATCCTATTTAACAAAAAACTTGCCAACTGCATCTAAATTACATGTGAGAATCTAAGCATCACTTTATTAACTTTCTTCAGCTAACCATTCCTACCAAAACCTGAAGGAGTTAGTAGATGCAGCATAAATACTTTTCAATACTCCCCGTTGGGTGGAGCCCACTTCTCAACACTCCCCCTCAAGTGGAACCCGGTTGGTGCACTTTTGGCGACATGCATTTCTTTAAGTGCCATATTGTTCCTCCTGAGATACGAACTCGTGACCGGTTGGCTCTGATACCATATTAAATTCCCTTTACTAACCACTACCAAAACCTCAAGGGGTTAGTATAGGCAATATAAATACTTTACAATACCCACCCTCAGGTGGAGCCCACTTCTCAACACATTAGTGGTATTTATATGAGCCAGAGCATATTTTAGAACAAAAAAACAATGAAAATAAGGTGAAACCATCAAAGGAAACAAATCCTACTACCTTTCCTTTCACATAGATAGACTAGAAATTTCTCGTGCCTGAAGGCACGATGCACCACCGGACCTAGATATGCCTCAGACTGACCGAACCTAGGTTCCATGCATCTCGAAAGCAAGTCCAACTATAAAATAGATTCCACAAAAAAAAATCCAATTGATTGCCAAATGATATAATTCCATTCATTCATTTATTCCTAACAAAACTGAATCATGAAATCCTTCCCCCAATTTGCTCATCTCATCTTATTATCTTGGTCCCATCTCATCATCAATGAAGTAGTGCTTTTTTTTTAAAATGAAAAGGGGATGGCAATACCTGTAAATAACTCAAACTTAATGACCCTTTTTGCTTTTGATGGGGATGGCAAAAACTTGTAAATATCTCCAACTTTTAGCCCCTTTTCTTTTAAATGAAAAAGCGATGGCAATACATGTAAATAACTCTATCTTGCTGCCCCTTTTTGCATTCCCCTCTTAAACCCAATGGTCCAAAATATCCCTTGGATTTAAGTACATAAATCTAAGGGTCTAAAATGTCCCAGGATTCAAAACCTGAGCTGCCATATTATATAGATAGAATAAGATTTAACTTAAACAAACAAAGAAGGTATTTGAGGCAAGCTCAGTATAACAAGTCATAAAGCAAACAATTTAAGGGCGTGTTTGGCAATTAACTAGTTAAAGTAAAGTAAAGTGAATCTAGAAAATAAATGACAAGGGATCATATCAAAAGTAGACAATTTAAAAATTCCCTCCGAATTTTTCAAAAAAACATCATTTCTACACTAAAAAGACAAAAAAGCTCCACTTTTCTATACAAAAAGTCAAAAAGATTCCATACCAAACAACTAAAAACAAAACACCATCATAACACCTTATATTTTATTCTCTCCTGATTTCATGCTTCACCTCACCATACTTCAATTCACCATACATACAAACAGACCCTAAAGAGATACACAAGCTGTAATATTTTTATGAAAGAAATTGAATGAAATGGAAAGTTCAACTTAGCAAAAAGTATAACGAAATAGAAGTACAGGAATTAGCAAAACATGAAACAGAGCAACCAAATGAATTCAACAAAATGCTGTAAACAAGATGCAAAGACTATGAATGATATAATCTTGGAGATTTGAAGCCATAACAAATTCAGTTCATTTTCAAAAAAAAAAATCATATTCAGTTCATGACAACAATAACAATAGATATTGATAACGAGTTGATACACTGAACTCGGCAATAAAAAGTCCAAGCAGGTTTTGTCCCAATGAGGGCAATGGGAACACCATGCACATAATGTTTCAGTTCACGTATCCGCTTGAAAAGACAAAAATGTGTCACTAATGAGGGAAAGATAAACTGTCAAGAAAACACGTAGAAGACTCTAGTATTTCAGAATGAACTAGATAATATTGCTTACCATCTTTTCAACATTTTCATAGCTAGTCTTGCTGATGAGAAAGAATGCCAATAGAAAAACATCTGCACCACGATAGCTTAGAGGTCTTAAATATGTTGCTATCCTCGTAATCTGTTTCATAGAGCCGCAAAATAAGACCCACAAAATACACTTTTCTAGCCAAAGAAAATAAAAAATTAATAAAGGGAAAATTTGATAGAACGCATGGAATAGTTAAACAACGCACCTATTTTATCCCACCATCCTAGATTATTAGTGCTCCCATCCACTACCACATTTGCACTAAAATTGTCGAAAACAGTCGGTACATAACCCTACATCCCATAAAAGAACGATAAAATGAATTAAATAAACTCAATGAATATTTATTAGATTGAGACTACAGAAAAATAAGTACTTCACACCTACTCCTAAATGGAATAATGTCAATATGGCTTGAGACAAAGCTGTTGAACAATGAAGTTTTTTCAATAGAACCAATGCTTAAATTAATGTGTGAAAAGAAAATTCATCATTTCACGTGTGAATTAAAAGTAATGCTCAATTTCTGACTTCCCATGCTAAAAATAGAAAGATTCATGATTTCATAAAAAAATATGATTTTCAAAGAATTTTGACTTGAATTCAAACTTTGACGCATGAAAACATGAAATAATGAATTTCCAATAAAATCAAGCATGATTTGATGAAGAAGTCCTTAATTACTAAAAATTAATGAAGAAAATGTGCATTTTAAAGAAATTATCACACCCCCAACAAGCATTTTGCTAGTCCCGATAAAGAAATGCGAACTAGGGTAGGACTCTTACCTAATCTAAGAAAAGTAAATGCAAAAACAAAAAAAGAAAAAAAAATGTCCACATTCACTGGCACTCTCAACTGCATTTAGCGTGGGCAACAAGCCCTTAAACCCTTAGGTTACCCCTAGTGGACGAGTTGTGCATCGTGAGGGTTTGCAGTGAATATGCGCCCACAAAATTCATAACACCTAAAACCAAAAATAATGAAAGAAAATTTATAATCATCAGATATATTCAAATCTTTAGAAAAATCGATATTAGGCAATTTTGAAACCCGGTTCGCCAATCCCATTTTTGGAAATAAATTTTCAAAAATCATACCAAAAAATCCACCCAGATATAGTGTTCCTCCTGCCCTTATCCTATTTTAAAAACTGAACCTGTTATTTCCTCACAGGGGTTTTCGTTCATATTTTCAATCAAATCATCCAAAAAATTAGCAAATAATACTTCGCATTTAAAACTTTTTAAAATATATATAATTCTCTATCGAATAATCTGGTGCACCTAGACTTAGAAAAAAAGTAGGTTTCCACTCAAGGCGACCATGACGGCTTTCGCACTGCTGTTTTTTAAAAAGGCCGGAACTCGGTTACATAGATATTGGGGAGCATACCCAAATCTTACGTAACTTCGTTCACGATCCCCAACAACAGGCAGCCCTTTTCATGCCATGACGGTTTTCGCACTACTGTTTTTCAAAAGGCCGAAAATTTTCATTTCTAGACTCGGTTACATAGATACTGGGGAGCATACCCAAATCTTACGTAACTTCGTTCACGGTCCCCAACAACAGGCAGCCATTTTCATGTGCTCGAATTAATTCACTGGTATGAGGAAAATCCACCCAGATGAACCAGGAAACTAGTAAAACTAAGTTTTTATTTTCTTTCATATTTTCAATCAAATCGTCCAAAAAATTAGCAAATAATAGCTTTGCATTTAAAACTTCAGAAAATATATAAAATTCTCTATCGAATAATCTGGTCCACCTAGACTTAGAAAAAAATCAGGTTTCCACTCAAGGCGACCATGATGGCTTTCGCACTGCTATTTTTTAGAAGGCCGGAACTCGGTTACATAGATATTGGGGAGCATACCCAAATCTTACGTAACTTCGTTCACGATCCCCAACAACAGGTAACCCTTTTCATGCCGTGACGGCTTTCGCACTACTATTTTTCAAAAGGCTGGAAATTTTCATTTCTAGACTTGGTTACATAGATATTGGGGAGCATACCCAAATCTTACGTAACTTCGTTCACGGTCCCCAACAATAGGCAGCCCTTTTCATCGCCCGAATTGATACACTGGTATGTGGAAAAATCCACTCGGATGAACCAGGAAACTAGTAAAACTAAGTTTTTGTTTACTTTCATATTTTTAATCAAATCGTCCAAAAAATTAGCAAATAATAGCTTTGCATTTAAAACTTTAGAAAATATATACGACTCTCTATTGAATAAGCAAAAAAATAGGTTTCCTCTCAAGGCGACCATGACGGTTTCGCACTACTGTTTTTAAAAAAAATGGAAATTTTCATTTCTAGACTCGGTTACATAGAGATATTGGGGAGCATACCCAAATCTTACGTAACTTCGTTCACGGTCCCCAACAATAGGCAGCCATTTTCATGTGCCCGAATTGATTCACTAGTATGTGGAAAAATCCACCCAGATGAGCTAGAAAACTAGTAAAACTAAGTTTTGATTTTCTTTCATATTTTCAATCAAGTCGTCAAAAAAACAGCAAATCATAGCTTCACATTTAAAACATTTGAAAATATATACGATTGTGTTTTTGTGAAAAAACATAGCTTCGCATTTAAAACTTTTGAATATATATATAAATGGTTGTGTTTTTTGTGAAGGTATCAAAATTCAGCACTTTTTCGAAAAACCTTTCCATAAACAAAATGGCAAACCAAATCTAATTTTGCCTACTTTTTCAAAATTCCCAAGATTTTCAATATCTTCAGTTCATAAAAATAATTGTGAAAATTTTCTCTCTCTGAAACCAAAATAAAGTTTGCAAAAACAAAAAAAAAATCCTAGCAAGCAATTTTTTTCTAGAAAGCAAAAATGTGTAAAAATTCTATCTAACATAGGACAGGTGTGCTTGTCCCCACCCCACAACTTAAGATGAACATCATCCTCGATGTTATGCATGCAATGCAGTACATATGAAAATGTAACATGCGAGGAAAGAAAATAACAAAGGGTAAAGTGGAAGAAGGTACCTGACTATGTGATCCGATCCGCTTCCTGTCCATGGTTAGAAAAAAATATGCAAAAATAAAACAAAAAGGAAATATATGTACAAAAAGGGAGGGAAAACTAAGAAGCTTGGAGTTGAAACCATCGTCTTCGGAATAAAGGGAGAACGCAGTTCCCTTGTTAGGTCAGTGCTAATATCGGTTTTATGTTATGCTGATTAGAAATGTTTGTTTGATTACCGATATTGCACTATAGAGAATAATTCTCTTCTTTCTTTTTTATTTTGATCTTGGAATCTACTATAGAACTTCCTTTCACTCAAACTATTCAACTCTTATGAAAAGATACCGTTCAAAAAAAAATCCCACGAAAAGATTGTCTTTAGCAATGTTTGACCTGGTCAAGAGTCATTATTAATAGCAAATAAAATCAGTCCGGTATTTTTTTATTGTGGTTAAATATAATGTTGATTCTCTTTAAGGAATAAATAAAATAATCCCTTATAATTTGTTTATACAGAATGTGCACTGTTCTTTAATTACTACTGATTTAGAAGCCTTCTTGGAAGCTTTTTTCATTGTTAATTAGGTGCTACTCATTTTTAATGTTGACCAATAACAAGTAAATTTAATTGAAGGTACCATTGGGCCTAACGAAAACCAAGGACTTCTTTTAGATAAATTTATCCAGATGAGGAAATGCTTTCGGATCTAGGTTACCTTGTGTTGCATTAGTCTTTCGATTTGAGAGATGGGTCTATTGACAAGGCACGTGTCTATATTTTTTTAATTAAATAATAGATATTAGGAATTATGGATATGCTCCATGAACACCCAACTCACAAGGAACTTCCAAATCCCGCATGCTTCACTCCAATCCATCCCTTACAATATTCTTATCGTCTTGGTCCCCCTCTATGAGACAAAATTCAATAAAATAGGAAGAAAAAAAAATAAGAAACACAACTTACAATCCAAGGGATTTTTTTTTATCCTATAAGATTTTAAAAAATGAGAATGAAAAAGAGAGATAGGTTCCTAATTAATTAATGCATTTTGGCTTATATGAGATGCTGCTAAACATAAAAAGGAGCTATTTCTTCAAAAATTCTCATTACCTGATTCCATTTCCTTGCTTCTTGATACCTCCCAATTACACTGCACTTTTAAGAAAATTACAATAATTAAGACCAAATTAACATCAAAATCTATAACCTGATTCAAATAAAAATACTGTAATAAATAAAAGGAATCGCGATTCATCCAAAACATACTTTTCAAGGTACCCTCTTACAGCATTCGAACATATTTTCGTTCAGAAGTAGTGGAAATTGAGAACATGGAATGTAAAGCAAGGGCTAAATCATCTCTCCTAAAGAATACACTCACCCACGTCTCTAATCATGCATGTGGCTCTATATCAAGCAGATCCAAATTGTCGATTAACCTGATTGTACAAATCCATAAAGAAGACTATTAAAAACCTCTAAACAGCTAATCAGAAGAATACACATTGAAAAAAAAATCAATAGTTCACGGTCGTTGCTTAACAAACACAAAAAACACCAAAAATTACATGCCAAGATTCAACTTTTAAAACATAAATTCTAATGATAGTTACGTTCATTGATTTCAATAAAAAAAAGTCACAGACTCATAATATGCTTATCCAGTGATTTCAATAAAAAAATTAAATAACATTTGAATCTTAAATATGCTTATCCAGTGAAGTGCACATCCAAGGACGCTTGGCCATAACTAGAACCTTTACTAAAAAGCAGTAAAGAGATTCAGCGGTTTCAGAAAATAAGCATGGCTGAAAAGACGGTATGAACAGAAACTACTGTCCAGTAATATGACAATGGGAAAACAGTAGGTGGTCTTCCAAAAGTCCAAATTTATGAACATGGGGGTGTCCTCAAAACACTATGCAGTACTAGTTGCGAAAAAATGCAGCAAAATGTTGAACCACTCGTAGATCAGTCGTAAGGCACCTTAACCTCACAGTATGGACTAGGGATCCATCCCTCGTCCTAAGTTGAGAAATCACTCCTTGTACAAATGAATTAGAAATAAAAATATATAAATAAAGCAACAACATAGACAAGCTCACTGAAATCTTAGGCCGCTATTTTTATCCATGATCTTATGTATTCAATTACATGAAACAAGCAGGTCATGCCATGAAATCTAAAAAATATAAAACAAATAATATAATACAATCTAATAAAATGTTGAATAGGTAGATATTAAAGAGAAGAACAGATCCACGCTGACTACCATCAACCATCACTTACAAAGAATTAACATAATTCTTATCTAAATGAAGAAAAGCATTTTTTTTAAAGAGTACCCTCAAACATCAATCGGTTTAATTTGGATAATTGAAGTAGAAATAACCCATGGGGCTTGTGACCTCACAAAAAAAATTAAATGACAAATGCCAAAAGAATCTAAATCCTTCAAGCATCCTTATGTAAATCAACAGAAGGGAAAAAAGAAAAAAGAAAAAAGAAAAAAATAGACAACCCGACACCCAAATCAACCCCAAGAGCGCTTGAATGCAGTATTATTTCCATTCTACCAAATCTACCAAAATTACCACCACCAATCCAACTGATATCCGCCACCTTTTTTTTATCGCAATATTGCAATAACCTTCATGTATAAAACCATTAACTTATAGAGCCTTAAATAGATAGTGATTTATTAAGTTATAGGAACCTCTCTCCTAATTCGAGACTTCATAGAACGGGCAAGTCACAAAGGGACCGAAACCAACAAGATAATAGCAGCCACTGCTCAATTCAACGGAGTCGTCTTTGCAGCAGCCACTAGTTCAGACTTATAAGGATATGTGACAAACTTGGCCATTAATTACCTCGATCCACTTGAAATATATCAAAAGAATTCAACATCCATATTGAGGCAGGAGAGATAAATTTAGTTCAAAACATGGAATCAAGTGCCAAGGTCATTATAGATTGGATTACCCTATTAGAACCAAAAGGCTCTAGATTTTCAAGGGATCTAAATCAGAAAATGAGTGGATCAATTGATTTCATCGATAGATCCCCATTTCTTATCGAATGGGCCCAACAATGCAGGCAATTTCATGCATTTGACCCACCTAAACATGACCCACACTACGCCATATTGGTTGTCCAAAGTCCGCTCACAAAATCAGCCATGTGGATGGTCTTACGTGGAACAATTCTGGGGGTCTACAACCCCGCTAATGGGATGTCCAATACTATTTGGAGATGAAGTAATTTAAATCGTATTTATAAACCTCTCCTAATTGGAGACTTAATAGAATGGGCAAGTCACGGCAAAGAACGAATGGACCAAAACCAACAAGAAAAGAATCTTCGATCGATTTATTTCTTTCTTATCTCAGGAAGTTAATTATGTGGACCATATTTGTCATTATAATGGCAGGCATTGCTCAATTCAATGGGGAAGTCTTTCAAGCCGCCAATAGATAAGACCTAAAGGGATATGTGAAAGATTTGGCCTAAAATTACCCGGCTTGGATTGATAGATCAAAGGAATTAAACATCCATGTTAAGCCAAGATTAATAAATTTTGGTCAAAACATGGTATGAAGTATCAACATCGCTGCAGATTCATTTAAATATATATATATAAAACCATTACCACAGTTTGGGTTTCCGAATTAGATCCAAAAGATTCTAAATTATAAAGGATGCAAATAAGAAAATTAGTTGATCATTTGATTACATCCATCAATCCCCATTTTGTATCGAAGGGGTAAATATTGAATAAATAAATGTGTAGCAATGTCATTAATTGGATCCAAGTGAACATGACCCGAACTAGGCCCATACAGGCCTCCCAAACTTCTGCCACAAGATCAACCATGTGGCGGGTCTTACAAGTACCACTTCTGGGCTCCAAAAACCCTCTAATGGGATGCCCGGTACTCTTTGGAGACGAACTAACTTCAATCGTATGGGAACCTCTAATGATTAGAGAATTAATAAAATGGCCAATTCACGAGAAAGAAACAAGGGACCAAAATCAACAAGATAATAACTTTAAGTTAACAGCCTTCAATCAACTTGTTTCTTTCTTTGCTGGGAAGTTAATTATGTCAACCATATTGGTTATTATAATGGTAGACAATGCTCAAATGAATGGGGGAGTCGTTGTAGCATCCAATAGATTAGACCTATACTCATATGTGACAGATCTGGCATATAATTACCAGGATTTACTGGATAGAACAAAGGCATTCAACATACATGGTACGGCAAGATAAAAAAAAATTGGTCAAAACATCGAATGAATTGCAAAGATAGCTGTAGATTGGATCTCCCCATTAGGTCTAAAAGATACCAAATTATGCAAAAAAATCAACAAATTAATGGACCAATCCATTGCATCCATCAATCCTCATTTCTTATCCAAAGGGGCCCAATAAAGCAGAAATAAACAGATGACAATGTCATGACCCAAAATAGGCCCATAATGGACCCATATGAACAAGACCCAAACTAGGCCCATATCGAACGTTGAAACTTTTTTCACAAAATCAGCCATGTGGGCGCTTCCCACTTCCGAGGATCCACAAACACGCTCACGTGATGCCCAATACAATTTGGAAAGGAAGTAGTTTTAATCCTATAGGAACCTCTCCTAATTCGAGACTTCATAGAATGGGCAAGTCACACAGGGACCAAAATAGACAAGATAATAGCAGCTACTACTCAATTCATCTTCTTGTATTTGTGATCATCAAAATATTATTGTGTACAAAGGCAATGATGTTGTAGATGGTCCGATCTACAACGAACATCGAGATGCGGATGACTCATTGAAAATAGATACCTATGAAGTTGGTGAGGTTGTTAGTGATCAAGTCTACAACACAGATCCAAATAAACGAACCAATGATACAATCAATTTCGATGCAAATTGAGATTACGAACAAGAAACTCAAAATTTTAGTATATGCATATAGAATTTGAGGGTTCAACTATACATGAACGACATCTAGATGAGAATTATGGTGATTGGTGAAAAGTGTGATTTAGATCGGAATGGAGAAAAAGAATTCATGTAGCTAACCCCAACATAGTTTGATGGTGGTGGTGGTGGAGGCGGCGAAAGGTGTGAGTATCATGCTCTCAAATAAATTGTGAATGTCAATATATCCCACATTGAGAATTTTACAACTTCGAAGATTCATTTTATCAAGATTACCAAAGGCGACGTTAGTTACAATTGATTCGCGGTTTGCTTGTACGACATTGGAGTGCATCCCATTGGACCACATTGGGTAGATAAGGAACACAACTCTTAGAAGTACTCTACACAAAGACAAATGCAACTCAAAAGACAAGTGATTCATGTGAAAGAGTTGCAATGGAAGCAAAAGAAGAGAAAACGACAAAGAAGACGACAATGTGAAGAGGATGTTTACTCGATGTCGAGTCCTTTTCAAGTGGGGGAGTCTGATTTAGGATCTTATAGTTCAAACCTATAGGGATATGTGATAGATCAAGACTCTGATTATCTAGATCGACTTGACCGATCAAAGAAATTCAAGATCCATATTAGAGAAATATCAATAAATTTGGAACAAAACATAGAATGAAGGGCCACGATGAATGTAAACTGTATTCCAAATAAAATCCAAAATATTCTACACTAAGTGGAGATACAAATCAGAAAATTAGTGGAACAATTCATTCCATTGGGCAATCCCGATTTAAATCAAAAGAGCCCAATGATGCAGAATTTAATGGATAACAATGCGATGGATTGGAGCTGCATGATCATCACCCAAACCAAGCCCAAAGTGGAGGTTCAAGCCCATTCCACAAAACCAGCTGTGTGGCTCATCATACAAATAGCTCTTAGGGGTTCATAACCCCCACAAAAAGGATGCCAATATTACTTGGAGAGAAAGTAATTTCCATTGTATAACTTCCCTTCCTGTTTGGAGACTTAAGAAAATGGGAACAGATCTCTCTCTAAGCAGAAGTTAGTACAAATTAAAGTACAAGTGGGAAGTCATAAGAAAATAAGGGATGAGAATCTACAAGATAAGAAATCTGAGTGCAGAATCTTCTATGATTTGTTGTATTTCTTTTTTTATTTTAAGTTCATTATCATTCTAATAAAACTCTCTAAAGTTTCATTTCTTTCATTGGTATTTAGTAATTATGATAGCACAAATATCATAAACTAGAAAAGAAAGATCATGAGAGACGATTTCATAGAGAAATTAGATGAAGCAATATCTGGATCTCCTGTGATGATGCATAGCAGGAATTTAAGGAAAAAAAATGAGAAAATGAAGAATTAAATCAAGAGATTGAGAAGTATAACTAGATAACCCCCCAAATATTTTTTTGAACTCTCTAACCTCCCAAATATACAAAAAAAAAGCAGATTAATTAATGACTGGATTACCTTTAAAAATTAAAAACAATAGCAAAAAATATTGACAAATCAATTGTGTTGTAACTATTCTCTCTCAAATGAATCATCTAAATCATAAGTTCCAACTTCCAATAGAATAAGTATAAAAAAATTGTAATATTCACACCTGAATCATAAGATTCAGGTCACATGCTTGGGATATTATTCCCTAAATCAAGCAGCAAACGGTTTCAAACTAAAGACACATCAAAATTAGAAGCTCCAAGTGATATTAAAAAGCCAATGCTTTTGAAGAGGGGAAAAGAATTGCTCTATAAGAGATTGCTACTTGCTGGGGAAAAAAATGATAGGGAAATAAAAATAATGAAAGATTTAATACGATGGTCTAGTTAAGCACTTACCTTAATGAGAATCAAGCCTCCAATAGAGTAGTAAAAGTCAAGTAGTGACCTTGCATCCTTCAAACCAGACTGGAGTTTGGAACCAACGCCCTTCAAAGAAACAGTATAATCAGAATTGCTGCAGCAAACTACCGACAAAGATTTATACTATATACAAATTAATTGCAACGCTGGCATGAACTTGTTACGTGTCAGATGAAAGGTTACCTCAAAAGCTCCAGCGTCAATCGTACATCTCAAAATGCTATTGACTATCAGAGCATAGGTGCAGTAAAATATCGACATAAACCATCACTTGCAAAGAACTATACAAAATCCTCATTTAAATATAAAAATGCAATGCATAAAAAGGTACGGTCAAATATGAATATCAACCATCAGTTACAAATAATTATATAGAACTCACACCTAAATATAATCAAACGATTTAAAAAAGTACAGTTAAACACCATGCTTTCTTCCACAGGCGTTTGCAAGTCAAGCAATGCATGAAACCTCAGGCCACCTTTAATGTAGAGGGGCCCCTTTTACATTAACAACAAAGATGAGGATTCACACATGGGGGACTGTCACAAGAGAAAATTTGGCATCTGAGAATTTCCAATACAAACTAAACAAACAATGATTAAAAAAATAAACCTTTTCACACATGGGGGGACTCTCGCAAGAGAAAACTTGGCATTTGGGAATTCCCAAAACAAACTAAACAGACATTGATTAAAAAAAAAACCTAAAAGCTACCGATAAGATGAACAATCACAAGAAATCAAAATAGCCAAAAGAGAGAATAAATAAATAAATACGGAGAAACTACGAAAATTGAAGGACAAAAGCAGTTCTCTGACCTGATCAAGACGCCACCAATGTAAGATTGAAGCTCGTGAAATCTCTAGTAATAATCTGGACGCACATCAAATGCTCTAAATCTTAAAATTCCAATATGCGTTTCAAAATCTTGCACTTTAGAATTTCAATGGAATCATTTGCAATACATCTAGCTGAAAGTAACATCAAATAAAAGGTGTTGTCATTTATCATCATATAATCATTCAACCACAAAATACTCTACAAGAAAACGAAGTGCAACACTAAATTGGATACAGTTTTAGGCACTGGTTTTTTAACACTTTATAACCATTTTATGTATGTTACTCGTGTGTTTGAGATCCAAGCTAAGCATCCGACAGTCCTATGCTGGTGGTCTTGATTCTACTGTTGACTACTCGAACCAAACAATCCTGAAATTGGATAGTCTAATATCATTTTCAGGGCTCATAAAGTAACGAAGGGGATCCTATGAAGTTGATTAAACACTCATATAAACAGATCCAAACAATCCTAAAATTTGTTTAAGTTACACATTTTTCATGAATGGACCCTGGAGTAGATTTTCATGTATCTTACACTGTGTGGTACTACATAAAAGGGGACACATAAAACTGTCAAATTAATTTTTCTATACTCTATCCTTTTTTCTTTTTCTTTTTGCAATAAGCCCAGTTGCAATAAGCCCAGATTTTATCTTGGCCAGAATTATATTTATGGCTGGATTACCTAGACAGAATTGAGTGATATCATTCTCCAACAAGGATTGTTTTTTAAGCAACCTCATCCATGGTGAGAAATTCTCATCTTGCCACACATCCTGATCATTAGTGTTAACAAGTGGGCCTTCAAAGCATTCATACAAAAAGAAATTCCCATCTACATAATGTCTCAGTAAAAGGGATTGATCAACTATCAAAAATGAGAGGGCACATGTGGATAGATAAGAGGTGCTATGTTTGGCACGTGTATGTTGATCCAGTACAATGACTGTACCACAAATTGCAAGGATTGTAATATAATGGCAGGTTAGCTGCTTGCAAGATAACAATTTAAAGTGGAAACCACAGAAAAACAGTTATCAGGTCCAATAAGACTCCCAAATCTTCTATCCGAAATGCACAATGGATGGATAACCATCCATTCTACTGGAAATCAAACTAATTGCAGTTTCAGGTAGCCTACCCGAAATCACAAGTTGTTTGAGTATTAGGAAAAGTAACCTGCTCCAATAGGAAAGACCTGGCAGCTTCCACATCCATCAGAATTCACGCCGATAAATGCTCCATTGAGCAGACTGTCACCGCTGGCGGGAGTTAAAACGACAATTTCATGAACATCAGACAAAATTTCGCTCCCCAAAACCACCAAATTCCCATCAGCAATAGTAATCCCAGCCCCAGCAGTCATCTTGGAATAAAACTAATTCACAATAAGACCCAAATGAGAGGCTAATCAAAAGCCCTGATAGAACAGAACAGCAACTTTGGAAACAGAAATTGAATGCCTTGATAAAAACTCAGAAACTCTCCCAAATAGCCAAAGTACAAAAAAAAAAAAAAAGGAAGTAGAATTTCAAGAAACAAATCCAAATGGAATTCGGAGGAGATAAACAAAAGGGAATTCAATGACATGAATGCAATCACCCATCAAAGAAGTGGCCTTTATAGAGAAATGAGTTTATAGGGAGGTCTTGTTTGCTTTTTTTATGGGATTAGATTTAGATTTACACACATTTAGATATATTTAATTTTTTACGATCAATCAAAGTGCCCAAACAAACAAACACGTCTTATCCCACGTATGTCTTCTGTCACAAAGCAACTCTGCAAGTACTACACTTGTACTTCCACATTCATACCAGTTGATTCTAAAATGCACAAAACAGATTACCCTAATCCCTATCATCCAATTAATAACATTCATTTTTTTGGGGTGAGTGGCTGGCTGGATTAATTGAGCTTCTATATATGCATTGAAATCAAAGGTGATTTCCACAAGTACATCTGATTCAAATACCTTCAAATATAGTTCTTGAAATGGTTCCCGTCAAAACGCATTAAAAGATAGATAGTGGATTTCTTGAAAGAAACTGCGATTCAGATCTGAAACTTCTCATAAAGAGACTACTATGGCTGATGCAAAGTATGACAGATTTTAAAAAATCTGATTTCTGCACTATGCAGCGGAAATCAGCCATAAAGAATCGCATAGAAACTCCATTAAATCATGATCAACATGTGTCCAATTAATAGAGATGATAGAAGATTATTACCTCGAAGATTTGTAGACTTCAAATCTCTGAAAAAATAGATCCAAAGGCCCGAACTCAGACTTGCAATTTGCAAATAAGTTGCTGGAATTTTCCTGCACTAGTATTGCCTTTGATCTTCTCCTCTATCTCACTTCCAAATCTGATTGGCTAAGATGGTGGGATCTTAATCTAGGAAACAAGAACTATTTCTCCAAGGGAAAAACTCAGACCTTAAGCTCTCAACTATCAAGAAGAGAACCTCTCCAAGGCTGGACGTGTGGCACTCTTGCACTCTCCTTTTTTTAGTGTTGGACGTCCAAAGGGGAAGTGGTTTCTTTTATAGAAACTTTTGTGGAAACCTTTCCCATAAAGTTATCTCTCTTTATTCTAATTGATGTCCAAAAAGGAAAGACTTATTTCCTTTAAGAAACACTCCAATTAGAAAAGGAAACTAAAAGGAACTTTCCATACAATTAGTAATCCTAGTTGTAGAACACTTACTAATTTTAAGTTCCTAATCCAAAAAGGAAACTAACTCATAGGAATACTAATCCAAAGAGGAGTCCAACTTTCCAAGTAAAGAGTCCTACTCAAAGTTGGAAACCTTACCCATGGAAATCCTATTATGGACGTCCCACATATCAATGCACACCATGCCCCACATATAATTTATCTAGAGTTAAATTCATGTATGTCATCAAAAGCCTATTTGAATTTAAACTCAAAATTATTTTTCCACTAAAATAATTCATCCTTATGTTACCTAAACATCTTAGGAAACCATGCCAATCTTGGTAAGTGACTAGAGAAAGGACCAAAAGACATTTGCCATTGGCTCCCAAAATGAGCAAAATGTCCATGCTAAACCCATAGCAACATAAAGACCATTTTAACCTTAACTCATTCCACTAAAGAGTTATGGTTGAACTCCAAGGACAAATATATAATATAATAAGCTCGTCATAAAATGACGGTTGTCTTCGACCTACTAAGTGTAATGACCTGAATGCCCCTCTATGTAACATCCATAATCGAGTTAGGTTATCACACGTACTATCAACCTTCCCGATTATATCTAAACCTTAGAACTTCATATCCTTAAACATAATCATCATTCGAATATCATTCTCTTGATCCAGGGAGCGACCCACAAGTTCAATATTCATATGGAACATCCATATACTAAGATCTTAGATTTTGATGATTAATCGGATAATTCTAAGGGGACGATTATTCCATAATCAGATGGCATAGATTCTATATTGCATCTGCACGTCCCAACTGATCAAGACCGAGTACCCAAAACACAGAGCTGTTGACCCATGAAAAGAATCTCACCCATAGTGAATTAAAGCACAAGAACTTGACTTTGTCAGTTCATCCACAAATGCTCAAGATTAAGAGCACCGGTTACTCAGTAGCATGAGGTGACTTGATCTCTTTTCTGTGATAGTACTATTTTAGAGATCACACCTACAATGGTCCTGTTCAATGCATGACACATGCACTAATGAGATAGATCCGGGAAAGCCCTCCCGTGACTTAGGTATGTCACCCTATATAGGAGAGTATCTCATTATAACTTCTACCAAGATGAAGTGCCCAGCTCCATCTTTCAGTTATGAACAAATATGATGTTTCCAGTTGTCCATGAATTAGACCTATCTGTGTGTAGACACTACACACCTAATTCATTTACTAGAAACAATGGGCCTTACACAACCATACATATATACATGTTTAAGCATAAAAGAGTCTTTCCATTAAATAACCAGTAAATATCCAGTAACAAAAGATGAGAGTGCAGCTAGTGGGCTTTAGGGCATACACCAATCCCAACAAACTCCCACTTGCACTAAAGATCACTACTTCCTAACCTAACACCCATAGACTCAACATGAGAAGTGAAGACTTTCTCTGTAAGAGTCTTAGTGAATGGGTCAGCTAAGTTATTTGCTGAAGCAATATGCTCTACCACTATCTCTCCATCCTGAATGAATTCCCGGATCAAGTGGTACTTTCTCTGAATGTGCTTGCCTTTCTTGTGATTCCTGGGCTCTTTGCACTGTGCTACAGCACCAGTGTTATCGCAGTACATGACAATCGGTTTATGCACTACAGGAACAACTCCCAATTCCAACAGGAATTTTCTGAGCCATGAAAGTCCTTGGGATCCTAACCCTAGAGGGGGGGTGAATAGGGTGAGCTACACTTTATGACTAATTATGCCCAATTTTAAATTCTTTAACATTAACTAGTCACATGTGATGATTAAACAAACAATATGCGGAAGCTTAAATAAACAATCACCACATTGCATGTTGGATATCGCGATCACTGAGAGGGGGGGTGAATCAGTGATTTCTAAAAACAGGTCCAATTCAACAACAAAACAAGTCAAACCACACAATGACACCAGATTTAACGTGGTTCACCAAAAGGCTACGTCCACAGATCAAAACCGTCCGAACACCGATCCGGTACAGGTCTGAATATATTTAGTCGCACCAACGACAAAGAGCACCAACCCTTAGTTTCAGATAGCACCAACTATCTAGGAAGCACCGACTCCCTTAGTTTCAGATAGCACCAACTATCTAGGAAGCACCGACTCCCTTTACAATTTATCTGCACCCACAGATAGGATCACCAAACCCCAAACACCAAGCACCAACTTGATGTAATAACAGAATAGAAGATAAACTCTGTCTAAAGCCCTTCCCCTCTACAATTCTCTCTCTCTCTCAATCCCTTACAAATTGAAATCTAAAGCATAAAGAGAGACACTTAACTCATGGACGAATCACCATCTTCAAGAGCACAATCTCGTCCATAATTGCTGTAGAAAACGTCACCACATCAGCACCACAACAGCACAGCAGCAGCTTCTTCTTTCTCTCAAGAACTCTCTCAATTTTCTCTCTAAAACTCTTCTCTGCTAATTGCTATTTAGAACGACCCAAACATGCCTTTATATAGGTTATAGTAACCCTTAATTGTGTTCAAAATAGGCTACAATTGGTTTAAAAAGAGTCCCAAACAAATTAGATAAGAATGCTGAATTTTCGTGCAAGACTTCTGTTTCTGCGCAACTCTGATCCCGTGCTCGGTCGACATCCTGGCTTGCTCGGTCGACATCATACACTGTCTGGAATCAGTCAATTATTGCCCTCGGTCGACATCCTGGGGTCCCGGTCGACCGAAGACACACTGTGTCACAAAAATAACTGAGAGGTGCCTGAATCTGTTTCTGCAGGTTTCTCTTTGCGCGGTCGACCTCATGGGGTGCTCGGTCGACCGAAGACACTGCTTCAGGAATTCTGAATTCCTGACTGTTTGAACTCTGATTCTCCTTTTCAGCTCTATCAACACTAGCCTACTATCATCATGCTTGTGACAATGTGTTGACAAGAATTCCAACTCAAAACAATACTTGAGATGCTAATTTCTTCAAGAGTCAAGACTTCAAAAGACTTCTCAAGTCATTTCAAATTCATCTCAAATTCCAACAATCTCCCCCTTTGGAATTGTTGGCAACACTATTGGAACTTCAACACTTAGAACACTAGTTGATCTTCATGATGCTTCTTCAGAACCATAGTCTCCCCCTGTCTTTTTAAAAAACAATAGAATCAATCAAGATCTCTAACACTCTTGATACCAATCTCCCCAAAGCTTTCATAGCATAACATCTCTCCTTGCTATCATAGCATAACATCTCTCCCCCTTTGACAACAAGTCCAAAGGGACCAAACCGAGGAGCGAATAGGATATTCAATGAATGCATTGCTCCCCCTTTCAAGCACAACTCCTACGGTTTAGGAGAGTGAGTAACTCCTAACTTTTTCCGGAGATACTCGAAGACTTCCTTTGGCAGAGGTTTCGTGAAAATATCAGCCACTTGCTCAGTTGTTGGAACATATTCCAACTTGACCTCTCCATCAGCAACTTTATCTTTAAGAAAATGATAACGAATTGCTACATGCTTTGTTCGAGAATGTTGAACAGGATTCTTGGAGATGTGAATTGCACTCGTGTTGTCATATAGGATCGGCGTAGGATCCGTTGTAGGAACTCCTAGATCAGAGAGCATCTGCCGCATCCATAACACTTGTGTACAACAAGTTGCCGCTGCAATATATTCCGCTTCCGCTGTCGAAAGGGATACTGAGTCTTGCTTCTTACTATGCCAAGCAACTAATCTTTCTCCAAGATAAAATGCGCCGCCGCTAGTACTCTTGCGATCGTCTACGCATCCAGCCCAATCGGCATCAGAATATGCAACAAGAGTGAAGGATTTGCCTTTGGGATACCAGATACCAAGCTCCATAGTACCTTTCAGATATCGAAAGATTCTTTTCACTGTTGTAAGGTGCGTTTCAGTTGGTGCTGCTTGAAAACGTGCAACCATACATACTGCTTGTAGAAGATCTGGTCTTGTAGCAGTCAAGTAGAGCAAGCTTCCTATCATGGAGCGATAGGTGGTATGATCAACGGACGAGGCCTTATCATCTTTGCTAAGCTTCGTGTTCGTTGACATTGGTGTGCTCACTGGCTTGCTGTCTTCCATATTGAACCGTTTCAGCATTTCCTTAATGTACTTCATTTGTGATATGAAGATGCCATGTTTCAGCTACTGCACTTGTAAACCAAGAAAGAACTTTAGTTCTCCAAGCATCGACATTTCAAATTCTTTCTTCATCTCTTCAGCAAAATTCCTGCACATCTCCTCATCGTTGCCACCAAAGATTATGTCATCGACATAAACAATAACAACCAGCTGTTTGCTTAACTCAGTTTTGACATACAGATTGCTATCAACCATTCCTTTTCCAAAACCGATCTTGCGGAGATAGAGATCCAGCCTTGCATACCATGCCCTTGGCGCTTGTTTCAGTCCATAAAGAGCCTTTTTCAACTTGCACACTAGATCTGAATTTTTGCTGATGAGAAAACCATCAGGTTGCTCAATGTAGACCTCTTCTTCAAGTAAACCATTCAAGAAAGCTGACTTTACGTCCATTTGAAATACCTTGAAGGTTTTGTATGCTGCCAATGCAAGAAACATACGAATAGCTTCCAGACGAGCCACCGGTGCAAAGGTCTCTTCAAAATCTATGCCTTCAACTTGAGCATAGCCTTTACAAACCAACCTTGCTTTGTTTCTAATGACTTGACCATCTTCATTCAGCTTATTCCGAAAGACCCATTTAGTACCAATAACATTCTTATCAGTAGGTCTAGGAACAAGTTCCCATGTGGAGTTCTTCTCAATTTGCTCCAACTCCTCATGCATAGATTTCAACCAACTTTCATCGAGACTGGCTTCAGCCACAGTCTTGGGTTCAATGGTGGACATAAGTGAGTAATTGCTAACTACACTTTGTCTAGTTTGAACGCCTGCCTTAGGATCTCCAATGATTTGATCCTTAGGGTGTTGCTCTACCCAAGTGCTGTGCTTCTTAGGTGTAGTATCTTCTGAGTCATCCTTTGATTTCTCAGAATCATTAGATTCAGCCATCTCATCATCAATCTCACTCGAGTCCTCATAAACTGGACTGTCATTATGAGTTGCATTCTTTGGTTCAATATTCTCATCTATTCTCACATCAGCACTTTCTATGAATTTTCTGGTTCTTTTGTTAAGACACCTATATGCCTTGCTAGTAGAGGAGTAACCCAGAAATATACCTTCGTCAGCTCTTTCTTCAAATTTGCCCGGATTTTGTTCGAGCCGCTTGATGTAACACTTGCTGCCGAAGACTCTGAAGTGCTTGACTGTTGCTTTTCTTCCAAACAATAGCTCATAGGGAGTTTTGTCTTCATGTGGCCTGATCAAGCATCGATTTTGAATGTATACAGCCGTATGAATTGCCTCTTTCCAATACTTGTCAGCCATCTTGCTTTCACTTAGCATCGTACGAGCCATCTCTTGTACGGTGCGATTCTTCCGTTCCACAACTCCATTTTGCTGTGGAGTTCTAGGGGCTGAGTACTGTCTTTGAATGCCATGATGTTCACAATATTTAGTGAATTCTTCAGATGTGAACTCGCCTCCACGATCAGACCTTAAAATCTTGATACGTTTTTCCAATTGATTTTCAACCTGTGCTTTAAACACTTTAAAACGATCAAGTGCTTGATGCTTATGCTTAAGAAACAATACCCATGTCATACGAGTATAATCATCAATGCATAACATGAAATACTTATCTCCATTGGTGCTTTGAGTTCGCATCGGTCCACAGAGATCAGTGTGCACTAGCTCAAGAGGTTTCTTGGAATGATGCTCCTTTGACTTGAACATAACCCTCGTTTGCTTTCCCTTTTGGCAAGAGTCGCAAATGGGATTGGAAGGCTTTTCAACTGTAGACATGCCTCTTACAGCCTTTGAATTGCAAATTTTTGACATGTTATCAAAGCTTAGATGCCCAAGGCGTTTGTGCCACAACCAACTTTCCTCTGTCCGACTCATCAAGCAGGTCTTTTCAGCTCCATCTAACAATGTATAGAGATTTCCAGCAGTTCTTGATCCAGTTGCTACTGTTTTGCCGTTGCTACTCTTCTTGATGGCAAACCCATTCTTTGTGAAGATAACTTCGTGACCCTTGTCACAGATCTGGCTCACACTAAGCAGGTTGTGTCTCAATCCAGACACATATAAGACTTCTTCCGATCTGATCTTGTTTGCCATAAGCTGAATAACACCTTTTCCGCAGATTTTGGCACCATCATTGTTGCCAAACTTCACTGAACCGCCTTCATTGTGCTGTAATTTGATGAATTTCTCTTTATCACCAGTCATATGGCTTGAACAGCCACTATCAAGGACCCATGGTGCTGCCTTCTTTTGTGCATTGAATGCCGTTTGCATAAAGAGAGATTCTTTGGAATTACCTTCCCTTTTCTTTGCCCTCCATGCCTTAACTAACTTGGGTTTCTTTTCAACCTGAAATTGGTTAGCAATAGGCAACCTACAATCCCTAGCCAAGTGTCCATAATTATGACATATATAGCACTCAATTTTGTGGCTGTTTAGGATTGAAAAAGGGTTCCTAGTCACAAGTGGGCTGTTTCTAACATAGAATCTACAATCAGCTCTTTTATGTCCAAATCTATTACAATGATAGCAATAACCATAGAATTTGTATCTTCTTTGTGGCTGGTTAGTCTTCATTACCTTTCTAACAGGAATGGACTCCTTTCTAGGTTGAGTGGGCTTCATAGAGTTAGAAGGTGCAGTGACTTACTTCACAAACTCTTTCTTTTCAGGAGGTGCAATCTTAGAGGATTCACCTTTCTCAAATCCTAGACCAAATCTGAAGTGGGCAGGTCTTTGAACTTTCAGTAGTTCATCGAGTTTCATAGTCCCTTCAATCGCTTGGAGCGCTTTGAGTTTTTTGCTATTTTCCAAATTTTCAGCCTTTGCTCTAGCGATCTCAGTTTCAAGTTTCATAGCCTCTTCCTTTTTGATACTTATTTGGTTTTCAAGGACTTCTACCATTCTTTTATATTCTTCTACTTGAGTTTTCAAAGCAATAATAGAACTTTCAGATTCATGGAGAAGTTTCAGATTTTTCTTACTTGTTTTGCATTCCATGCTAAGCTCCTCAAGTGCGGCTATGAGTTCCTCTTCAAGATTGACTTCAGCCTCCTCTTCCTCTTCCGGATCTAGCTCTTCTTCTTCTTCAACAGTGACCATGAAGAGAGCTTCGATTGATTCATCATCGTCTGAAGTTTCAGACGTGCTGTCATCTTGTTGACATAGAAAGTTTTTAGCTTTGCCTCTTTTTCTGAAATTTCTCTTTCCTTTACTCTTTTCAGCATAAGAGTCATTATCATTGTCTTCTTTTAGAGGACACTTCGCAGCAAAGTGACTAACACCTCCACAATTGAAGCATTTAAAGGGTAGCTTCCCTTTGTACTTGCCATTGCTTCCTTTCTTCAACTTTCTAACAAATTGAGCTTCAAGCTCATCATAATCAGAATCAACATCATGACCAGCAGTCTCTTTTGCCTTTTTCTGAACTTTGAAGGCCGCTTCTTTATCAGATGAAGACGTCTTTCCTATGCGCATCTCATAGGCAGTTAGAGAACCATGTAATTCATCCATGGAAAATGCATTCAGATCTTTGGCTTCTTCGATGGCTGAGACTTTTGAATCAAACCGGGGAAGAAGAGATCTTAGAACCTTTTTGACGATGACCGGCTCTTTAATCTCCTCCCCTAGTCCACGAATGTCATTCGTGACTTCATTCACTCGTTGCATATACGAGTCAACATTCTCGCTTTCCTCCATGCGAAGAGACTCGAATTGAGAGCGATGAGTTTGCAATTTGGCTTCTTTAATCTTCTCATCACCTTCATGTATGCTTTGCAACTTATCCCAAATTTCCTTGGCTGTTTTGCATGCAATTACTTTGACAAGCTCGCTGTCCACAAGGCCACTAAAGAGTGCATTCTGCGCCTTGGAGTCGTTGTCTGCCAACTTCTTCGATGCAGTATCATTGGGTATGGTGGCAGCATTGTAACCGACTCTGACAGCCTCCCAAACATCATAGCCAAGAGATTTGATGAAGGCTTGCATCCTAATCTTCCAAAAAGAGTAATTAGAACCATCAAACAGAGGTACTTTCATATTCCCTGTATTGACTGCCATGTGATTTGACAAGAGATCACCCTTAGCGTATTAAACTGATCAAGGGAGCCTTGCTCTGATACCAATTGTTGGATATCGCGATCACTGAGAGGGGGGGTGAATCAGTGATTTCTAAAAACAGGTCCAATTCAACAACAAAACAAGTCAAACCACACAATGACACCAGATTTAACGTGGTTCACCAAAAGGCTACGTCCACGGATCAAAACCGTCCGAACACCGATCCGGTACAGGTCTGAATATATTTAGTCGCACCAACGACAAAGAGCACCAACCCTTAGTTTCAGATAGCACCAACTATCTAGGAAGCACCGACTCCCTTAGTTTCAGATAGCACCAACTATCTAGGAAGCACCGACTCCCTTTACAATTTATCTGCACCCACAGATAGGATCACCAAACCCCAAACCCCAAGCACCAACTTGATGTAATAACAGAATAGAAGATAAACTCTGTCTACAGCCCTTCCCCTCTACAATTCTCTCTCTCTCAATCCCTTACTAATTGAAATCTAAAGCATAAAGAGAGACACTTAACTCATGGACGAATCACCATCTTCAAGAGCACAATCTCGTCCATAATTGCTGTAGAAAACGTCACCACATCAGCACCACAACAGCACAGCAGCAGCTTCTTCTTTCTCTCAAGAACTCTCTCGATTTTCTCTCTAAAACTCTTCTCTGCTAATTGCTATTTAGAACGACCCAAACATGCCTTTATATAGGTTATAGTAACCCTTAATTGTGTTCAAAATAGGCTACAATTGGTTTAAAAA
Source organism: Litsea cubeba (assembly GCA_012931725.1). Lineage (NCBI taxonomy): Eukaryota > Viridiplantae > Streptophyta > Magnoliopsida > Laurales > Lauraceae > Litsea > Litsea cubeba. The sequence continues at coordinate 59,404 of WHSA01000666.1, read as the reverse complement.
GAGTCCCAAACAAATTAGATAAGAATGCTGAATTTTCGTGCAAGACTTCTGTTTCTGCGCAACTCTGATCCCGTGCTCGGTCGACATCCTGGCTTGCTCGGTCGACATCATACACTGTCTGGAATCAGTCAATTATTGCGCTCGGTCGACATCCTGGGGTCCCGGTCGACGAAGACACACTGTGTCACGAAAATAACTGAGAGGTGCCTGAATCTGTTTCTGCAGGTTTCTCTTTGCGCGGTCAACCTCATGGGGTGCTCGGTCGACCGAAGACACTGCTTCAAGAATTCTGAATTCCTGACTGTTTGAACTCTGATTCTCCTTTTCAGCTCTATCAACACTAGCCTACTATCATCATGCTTGTGACAATGTGTTGACAACAATTCCAACTCAAAACAATACTTGAGATGCTAATTTCTTCAAGAGTCAAGACTTCAAAAGACTTCTCAAGTCATTTCAAATTCATCTCAAATTCCAACATTGCAATCACCACAACACAAGATTTATAGTGGTTCGGCCTCAATGCCTACATCCACTACCGGCTTGTGTATCCAACACCCCACCGGATTTCCACTATTATGCTTTTTAAAAGGCTAAGCAATAACCTCTACAACTATGCTTTTCTAGGCTAAGCAATAACCTTACAATGTTGTTTTTCTAGGCTAAACAACAACCTATACACAATGCTTTTAAATGGCTAAGCAATAACCTTACAATCAAATGATTTCTCTAAAGAAAGTGTTTTGACAAAACACTCTAAGAGATTACAATTAAGCTCAAATAAAATTGCCTCTAAATAGGCGAATATGAAAATGTAAAACAACTCACACAAACACACTAAGAATTACAAAGATGAATGCTTATGAGGTGTGTGTGTGAAAACTTCAATCAAGATTAAAATTAAAGCTCAATATATTTTATGCTTAAAGCAATTCAAAAGTTTAATGCTCATAAAATATTTGATTGAAGTGTTATGCAAATCACATGTACAAAAATACTAACTTGTAAATGATTTATGAAAATCAAGATGACACAAGTTGTATGAAATTAATAATGTCTAAACATGTGATGCACAATCAATGTTGTTTTCAAAAACAAACTAATTTATTAAAGGTTTTAATTAGATTGAAAACAACAAAGAGGATTCAAACAAGTTAATGAAACATGTTTATAAAACAAATCAAAGGTTTTAACAAAACATGATTTATAAAGTTTTAACACAAAACTTGGTTTGAATCAAAGTGAGAAATCCATCACAATCTAAAACAAAGATTGAATGAAGGTAATGGATTTAACACATCATAGTTTATATGCTAAAAATCATTTACCAATAATTTAGTCAAAGCATAAAACATATGATTAATAAAAGTAAAGCTTACTTGATGATTTAACTTAATGAACCAAGCTTTAGCTTTACTAATGACCCTCTTGGTCTCTCTTAGTTCATCCCCTTTTTCTTCTCTTCAAACACCTCAAAGCTTGGAAGCTCCAAAATATTCAACACTTTTCTCATGGGAATGAACCCCTTTTTATACTAAAAAAGTTGAGTTCTGCGAGTGCCCGGTCGACCTGCACTTTCCCGGGTCGACCTGGGCTTCAACGGTCATAAAACTGACCGTTTGACAAAAGGCTCAACGGCCACTTTTTCGGTCGACCAGCAGTGTCTTCGGTCGACCGGGTCCATGGGCTCGGTCGACCGGCCACACTGCGGGTCGACCGGGTCCCCTGGACCATTTCCCCCAAAAATGCATATTTTGCATATTTTAAAGTATTTTTCCTTGGGGATTTTTTGGGCCAATAAATCAAGCTTGGAATCATGTTTTAAATCAATTCTAAGCAGTTTAAAAACATGAAACATAAAAAGCCAAAAAGATTTCAAACTTTTAAAAACAATGGCTTGCTTGATTTGTAAAAATTATTTTTCAAATAAAATGCATCCAAGATGAAAACCAAAACATGCATGAAACATATGATTTACAAGATTTAAAACAATGCATGTGTAAATCAAGATTTCAAGTATTTCAAAATCAATGCATGTGTGAAAATTCATGAGATGAATAAAAATGCTAATGCATCCATCAAATTGCAATAAACAAAATCCTAACAATCTCCCCCTTTGCAATTTGATGGCAAACCTTTCTCACACTGAATCTTCACACTAAGTCTTCAGCTCCTCCTTTGCTGGACTAGGCTTGAAATCTTCTTTGGATGCTCTCTTTGTCTTGGCTTGGGCTTTAGCTCTTTTCCTTCATTCTCCTTGATTGTTGGGGCTTGATCATTCTTCAAGCTTTCTTTTCTTCTTTAACCAAGCATCTTCTTTAGCTCCAAGCTTTCTTCTCTTCATTTCTCCCCTTTGACCATGCACTCTCCTTTTGGCAAGATTTGCATTCTCTCCTCCTTTAGCACTTTCTCCCCCTTAATTCTTTCTCCCCTTTTGCCATTAACCTTGAGAACTTTCTCCCCCTTTGCCATTAAATTGCAAAGGTATCAATTGAACAGGGGAACCTACACACATGAAACAAGGAAATACCTTTTAGTAGCACCTGTTAACAAAGGAAATAAAAATGTAATATATAACAGGTTATCATGCATGGTTGATAAGCTTATAAGGGTATCAGAGCTAATATAAGGTGAATTTGATCAAAACTAATACTTCCTATAAAGTTTTACTCCCCCTCAATCCATACTTCTCCTTTTGTCAAACATTTTACAAAAATATAACTATTTGGTGCAAGAAGATGGTTTAACCAATTGAGGGTTAACTTCAAGTGAAGGATTAGATCCCAAATGACTAATAAGCTCAATATGATCAAATTACCAATATAGAGCAAGGTCAAGGGATATACTAAACATAGCATCAATCAATATAACTATGAAAATCATATGCTATGAATATTTTTGAAATCATTTCATCCAATCATCAAATATGACTATCATGTGCAAGATGAGTGAAATGAAGTTCAAACATGAAGCCTACCTCAACCATTAACCAACCAAGATTATGAATACATAAGTATGGTGGTCATGAGATATACCACTAAGTGCAATGAGAGGAGGCAACATGTAGATTATGATGCTAATAAAATGTGACAATTACAAAAATAAGCATCACAAAAGGATATTCATCACTTTAAATGATATAACTAATGAGCATAGTGATGAACAAGAAAAATTGCATTTAGAAATATATATAACTCGGTAGAGCATGCAATTTACAAAGTGTCAAGATCATATGAATTCAACATCTAAGACATCCATCAAACAATAGATATAACTACGAAATACAAGGAATGGATTTCAAAGAGGTTCATATGATCAAGCACACTACTATGAAGTTGAAACATGTATAAGAATGACATCAATAAGAAAAATACACATGAATCAACATCATAACCATCCATTAAAAAAATTGACTAGTAAGTATAAGGGATGGATTTTAGAGTTCTAGTATGGTTTCTACAAATGTAACTAATAATGCAACCATACAAGAAACTATATGATATTTGCACATCAAGAATGAAACTAATGAAAGAACATAAATGCAAATGAAGTCATGACCAACAAAAGGATTTACCTATAAAGGATAGGTTGGTCAATGAGGTCCAAGGCCTTAAGGTTTGACTAAGTAAATAACTTTTGGAATCCACCTAAGGTCTTGGGAGGGTTGGTCTTTGAGGTCTATCTTAAAAGTCTTACCAACTATTGGAGATTTGACTTGATAAATCTTCAATTTAGACTTATCACCATGATGTTTAGATTTAACTAAATTTGGCTTAGGATGGTGATTAGTCTTTTGAGGTTGGTGACTTTTCTTCTTAGGGGATTGATTTCTTTTCTTCTTATTTCCTCCATTTATTTGACTTTTGAATTTAAGATTTAACTTTATTTGCAACTTTCTTCAAAAGTTCCTTCATTTGTTGAGTTAATGGAGGAAGATTGAGAAGCTTTTTGTTAATAGATTCTTTTAGAGTTGGTTTAACTTGTTTAACCTTTTTAGAATCTATTTTAGGAGACTCCTTTTTAATAGGTTTTACTTGTTTAGTCTTCTTGGAGTCTTCCTTGATTTTTAGTGTCCTATCCATCATAGAGTTTGATTTAACTTTCTTTGGTTCAAAGATGGGTTTAGACACATTGCTTCTCCTTGATTTGCACTCAAACCTAAAATGTCCTTCAATGCCACAATAATTACATTTAGGTAATGGCAAGGAAGTGTGAGTGCTAGAGAGAGAGGACTCACCTTTCACAAAGGTGTTGGTGAACTTAGGGTCATGAGAAATATTCCTATCAAATCCAAGACCCGTCCTATCTCCTTTTGATTTACCCAATTTAAATAACTTTTCAAATTTTTCTTCACTATGGGTAAATTTGCACTCATATTTATGTTTGTAGGTTTCAAGTTGAGTGACTTGGTCTTTAAGGGTTGAATTTTCATTTTTAACTCTTGTTAATTCAATTTCAATTCCCTTAAAGTTGTTTATCTCTTCATGGGCAAGATTTAATTCATTTTTAAGTTCATTAACAACATTAGATCCAAGTTCTAGAGTTTTTAAATTACTTTGAGCATTAGACAAGTTTTCATTGGAAATAGTCAACTTGGATTTTAAATGGACAATGTTTTCATCTTGTCTTTTTAAAGTATCTCTCAGATTTAAAATTTCATTTTTAAGCTCATTACAATTTATCTTAATCTCATTTAGTTCATTTTGAGCATTAGATAAATTTTCTTTAGAGATAGTTAACTTGGATTCAAGATTGTTAATGTCTTTATCTTGCCTTTGATCTCTTAATTTAGAATTTTCCTTATTAAGATTGTCATAACCTATCTTTAAATATTTTAATTCATCTTGAGCATTATATAGGTTATGCAAAGAGATCATGAACTTAGATTCTACACAATTTATTACTTCATCTTTCTCTCTAAGTTCATCTTTTGAAGAGACTAATTCTTTGTTTAGTCTTTGAGATTCTTCTTTTAATCTTTTATTCTTCTTAGCAAGCTCTAAGGATAATGTGCACAAATCCTCATAAGCTTGTTCAATGTCATTATCATTTTCATCATTTTCTTCCTCTTTTAATTCAAATTGAGATTCTTTAAATTCATTGTTTGAATCTCCAATAGAAGGAAGAATGAGCGGTCTAGAAGAATCTACCAAAGAATCTACAAAGTCTAAACTAGTGGAATCCATTCTAATGATTTTCATGAAAGCACAACACTAGGGTTTTAACTCTAGGTTTTTACACCTAATCAAGAGTTCCAAACACTTGATCCTAATATAGAGCACGAGCCTCTGATACCAATTGAAAGTCCTTGGGATCCTAACCCTAGAGGGGGGGTGAATAGGGTGAGCTACACTTTATGACTATTATGCCCAATTTTAAATTCTTTAACATTAACTAGTCACATGTGATGATTAAACAAACAATATGCGGAAGCTTAAATAAACAATCACCACATTGCAATCACCACAACACAAGATTTATAGTGGTTCGGCCTCAATGCCTACATCCACTACCGGCTAGTGTATCCAACACCCCACCGGATTTCCACTATTATGCTTTTTAAAAGGCTAAGCAATAACCTCTACAACTATGCTTTTCTAGGCTAAGCAATAACCTTACAATGTTGTTTTTCTAGGCTAAACAACAACCTATACACAATGCTTTTAAATGGCTAAGCAATAACCTTACAATCAAATGATTTCTCTAAAGAAAGTGTTTTGACAAAACACTCTAAGAGATTACAATTAAGCTCAAATAAAATTGCCTCTAAATAGGCGAATATGAAAATGTAAAACAACTCACACAAACACACTAAGAATTACAAAGATGAATGCTTATGAGGTGTGTGTGTGAAAACTTCAATCAAGATTAAAATTAAAGCTCAATCTATTTTATGCTTAAAGCAATTCAAAAGTTTAATGCTCATAAAATATTTGATTGAAGTGTTATGCAAATCACATGTACAAAAATACTAACTTGTAAATGATTTATGAAAATCAAGATGACACAAGTTGTATGAAATTAATAATGTCTAAACATGTGATGCACAATCAATGTTGTTTTCAAAAACAAACTAATTTATTAAAGGTTTTAATTAGATTGAAAACAACAAAGAGGATTCAAACAAGTTAATGAAACATGTTTATAAAACAAATCAAAGGTTTTAACAAAACATGATTTATAAAGTTTTAACACAAAACTTGGTTTGAATCAAAGTGAGAAATCCATCACAATCTAAAACAAAGATTGAATGAAGGTAATGGATTTAACACATCATAGTTTATATGCTAAAAATCATTTACCAATAATTTAGTCAAAGCATAAAACATATGATTAATAAAAGTAAAGCTTACTTGATGATTTAACTTAATGAACCAAGCTTTAGCTTTACTAATGACCCTCTTGGTCTCTCTTAGTTCATCCCCTTTTTCTTCTCTTCAAACACCTCAAAGCTTGGAAGCTCCAAAATATTCAACACTTTTCTCATGGGAATGAACCCCTTTTTATACTAAAAAAGTTGAGTTCTGCGAGTGCCCGGTCGACCTGCACTTTCCCGGGTCGACCTGGGCTTCAACGGTCATAAAACTGACCGTTTGACAAAAGGCTCAACGGCCACTTTTTCGGTCGACCAGCAGTGTCTTCGGTCGACCGGGTCCATGGGCTCGGTCGACCGGCCACACTGCGGGTCGACCGGGTCCCCTGGACCATTTCCCCCAAAAATGCATATTTTGCATATTTTAAAGTATTTTTCCTTGGGGATTTTTTGGGCCAATAAATCAAGCTTGGAATCATGTTTTAAATCAATTCTAAGCGGTTTAAAAACATGAAACATAAAAAGCCAAAAAGATTTCAAACTTTTAAAACAATGGCTTGCTTGATTTGTAAAAATTATTTTTCAAATAAAATGCATCCAAGATGAAAACCAAAACATGCATGAAACATATGATTTACAAGATTTAAAACAATGCATGTGTAAATCAAGATTTCAAGTATTTCAAAATCAATGCATGTGTGAAAATTCATGAGATGAATAAAAATGCTAATGCATCCATCAAATTGCAATAAACAAAATCCTAACAATCTCCCCCTTTGCAATTTGATGGCAAACCTTTCTCACACTGAATCTTCACACTAAGTCTTCAGCTCCTCCTTTGCTGGACTAGGCTTGAAATCTTCTTTGGATGCTCTCTTTGTCTTGGCTTGGGCTTTAGCTCTTTTCCTTCATTCTCCTTGATTGTTGGGGCTTGATCATTCTTCAAGCTTTCTTTTCTTCTTTAACCAAGCATCTTCTTTAGCTCCAAGCTTTCTTCTCTTCATTTCTCCCCTTTGACCATGCACTCTCCTTTTGGCAAGATTTGCATTCTCTCCTCCTTTAGCACTTTCTCCCCCTTAATTCTTTCTCCCCTTTTGCCATTAACCTTGAGAACTTTCTCCCCCTTTGCCATTAAATTGCAAAGGTATCAATTGAACAGGGGAACCTACACACATGAAACAAGGAAATACCTTTTAGTAGCACCTGTTAACAAAGGAAATAAAAATGTAATATATAACAGGTTATCATGCATGGTTGATAAGCTTATAAGGGTATCAGAGCTAATATAAGGTGAATTTGATCAAAACTAATACTTCCTATAAAGTTTTACTCCCCCTCAATCCATACTTCTCCTTTTGTCAAACATTTTACAAAAATATAACTATTTGGTGCAAGAAGATGGTTTAACCAATTGAGGGTTAACTTCAAGTGAAGGATTAGATCCCAAATGACTAATAAGCTCAATATGATCAAATTACCAATATAGAGCAAGGTCAAGGGATATACTAAACATAGCATCAATCAATATAACTATGAAAATCATATGCTATGAATATTTTTGAAATCATTTCATCCAATCATCAAATATGACTATCATGTGCAAGATGAGTGAAATGAAGTTCAAACATGAAGCCTACCTCAACCATTAACCAACCAAGATTATGAATACATAAGTATGGTGGTCATGAGATATACCACTAAGTGCAATGAGAGGAGGCAACATGTAGATTATGATGCTAATAAAATGTGACAATTACAAAAATAAGCATCATAAAAGGATATTCATCACTTTAAATGATATAACTAATGAGCATAGTGATGAACAAGAAAAATTGCATTTAGAAATATATATAACTCGGTAGAGCATGCAATTTACAAAGAGTCAAGATCATATGAATTCAACATCTAAGACATCCATCAAACAATAGATATAACTACGAAATACAAGGAATGGATTTCAAAGAGGTTCATATGATCAAGCACACTACTATGAAGTTGAAACATGTATAAGAATGACATCAATAAGAAAAATACACATGAATCAACATCATAACCATCCATTAAAAAAATTGACTAGTAAGTATAAGGGATGGATTTTAGAGTTCTAGTATGGTTTCTACAAATGTAACTAATAATGCAACCATACAAGAAACTATATGATATTTGCACATCAAGAATGAAACTAATGAAAGAACATAAATGCAAATGAAGTCATGACCAACAAAAGGATTTACCTATAAAGGATAGGTTGGTCAATGAGGTCCAAGGCCTTAAGGTTTGACTAAGTAAATAACTTTTGGAATCCACCTAAGGTCTTGGGAGGGTTGGTCTTTGAGGTCTATCTTAAAAGTCTTACCAACTATTGGAGATTTGACTTGATAAATCTTCAATTTAGACTTATCACCATGATGTTTAGATTTAACTAAATTTGGCTTAGGATGGTGATTAGTCTTTTGAGGTTGGTGACTTTTCTTCTTAGGGGATTGATTTCTTTTCTTCTTATTTCCTCCATTTATTTGACTTTTGAATTTAAGATTTAACTTTATTTGCAACTTTCTTCAAAAGTTCCTTCATTTGTTGAGTTAATGGAGGAAGATTGAGAAGCTTTTTGTTAATAGATTCTTTTAGAGTTGGTTTAACTTGTTTAACCTTTTTAGAATCTATTTTAGGAGACTCCTTTTTAATAGGTTTTACTTGTTTAGTCTTCTTGGAGTCTTCCTTGATTTTTAGTGTCCTATCCATCATAGAGTTTGATTTAACTTTCTTTGGTTCAAAGATGGGTTTAGACACATTGCTTCTCCTTGATTTGCACTCAAACCTAAAATGTCCTTCAATGCCACAATAATTACATTTAGGTAATGGCAAGGAAGTGTGAGTGCTAGAGAGAGAGGACTCACCTTTCACAAAGGTGTTGGTGAACTTAGGGTCATGAGAAATATTCCTATCAAATCCAAGACCCGTCCTATCTCCTTTTGATTTACCCAATTTAAATAACTTTTCAAATTTTTCTTCACTATGGGTAAATTTGCACTCATATTTATGTTTGTAGGTTTCAAGTTGAGTGACTTGGTCTTTAAGGGTTGAATTTTCATTTTTAACTCTTGTTAATTCAATTTCAATTCCCTTAAAGTTGTTTATCTCTTCATGGGCAAGATTTAATTCATTTTTAAGTTCATTAACAACATTAGATCCAAGTTCTAGAGTTTTTAAATTACTTTGAGCATTAGACAAGTTTTCATTGGAAATAGTCAACTTGGATTTTAAATGGACAATGTTTTCATCTTGTCTTTTTAAAGTATCTCTCAGATTTAAATTTTCATTTTTAAGCTCATTACAATTTATCTTAATCTCATTTAGTTCATTTTGAGCATTAGATAAATTTTCTTTAGAGATAGTTAACTTGGATTCAAGATTGTTAATGTCTTTATCTTGCCTTTGATCTCTTAATTTAGAATTTTCCTTATTAAGATTGTCATAACCTATCTTTAAATCTTTTAATTCATCTTGAGCATTATATAGGTTATGCAAAGAGATCATGAACTTAGATTCTACACAATTTATTACTTCATCTTTCTCTCTAAGTTCATCTTTTGAAGAGACTAATTCTTTGTTTAGTCTTTGAGATTCTTCTTTTAATCTTTTATTCTTCTTAGCAAGCTCTAAGGATAATGTGCACAAATCCTCATAAGCTTGTTCAATGTCATTATCATTTTCATCATTTTCTTCCTCTTTTAATTCAAATTGAGATTCTTTAAATTCATTGTTTGAATCTCCAATAGAAGGAAGAATGAGCGGTCTAGAAGAATCTACCAAAGAATCTACAAAGTCTAAACTAGTGGAATCCATTCTTATGAATTTCATGAAAGCACAACACTAGGGTTTTAACTCTAGGTTTTTACACCTAATCAAGAGTTCCAAACACTTGATCCTAATATAGAGCACGAGCCTCTGATACCAATTGAAAGTCCTTGGGATCCTAACCCTAGAGGGGGGGTGAATAGGGTGAGCTACACTTTATGACTATTATGCCCAATTTTAAATTCTTTAACATTAACTAGTCACATGTGATGATTAAACAAACAATATGCGGAAGCTTAAATAAACAATCACCACATTGCAATCACCACAACACAAGATTTATAGTGGTTCGGCCTCAATGCCTACATCCACTACCGGCTAGTGTATCCAACACCCCACCGGATTTCCACTATTATGCTTTTTAAAAGGCTAAGCAATAACCTCTACAACTATGCTTTTCTAGGCTAAGCAATAACCTTACAATGTTGTTTTTCTAGGCTAAACAACAACCTATACACAATGCTTTTAAATGGCTAAGCAATAACCTTACAATCAAATGATTTCTCTAAAGAAAGTGTTTTGACAAAACACTCTAAGAGATTACAATTAAGCTCAAATAAAATTGCCTCTAAATAGGCGAATATGAAAATGTAAAACAACTCACACAAACACACTAAGAATTACAAAGATGAATGCTTATGAGGTGTGTGTGTGAAAACTTCAATCAAGATTAAAATTAAAGCTCAATCTATTTTATGCTTAAAGCAATTCAAAAGTTTAATGCTCATAAAATATTTGATTGAAGTGTTATGCAAATCACATGTACAAAAATACTAACTTGTAAATGATTTATGAAAATCAAGATGACACAAGTTGTATGAAATTAATAATGTCTAAACATGTGATGCACAATCAATGTTGTTTTCAAAAACAAACTAATTTATTAAAGGTTTTAATTAGATTGAAAACAACAAAGAGGATTCAAACAAGTTAATGAAACATGTTTATAAAACAAATCAAAGGTTTTAACAAAACATGATTTATAAAGTTTTAACACAAAACTTGGTTTGAATCAAAGTGAGAAATCCATCACAATCTAAAACAAAGATTGAATGAAGGTAATGGATTTAACACATCATAGTTTATATACTAAAAATCATTTACCAATAATTTAGTCAAAGCATAAAACATATGATTAATAAAAGTAAAGCTTACTTGATGATTTAACTTAATGAACCAAGCTTTAGCTTTACTAATGACCCTCTTGGTCTCTCTTAGTTCATCCCCTTTTTCTTCTCTTCAAACACCTCAAAGCTTGGAAGCTCCAAAATATTCAACACTTTTCTCATGGGAATGAACCCCTTTTTATACTAAAAAAGTTGAGTTCTGCGAGTGCCCGGTCGACCTGCACTTTCCCGGGTCGACCTGGGCTTCAACGGTCATAAAACTGACCGTTTGATAAAAGGCTCAACGGCCACTTTTTCGGTCGACCTGCAGTGTCTTCGGTCGACCGGGTCCATGGGCTCGGTCGACCGGCCACACTGCGGGTCGACCGGGTCCCCTGGACCATTTCCCCCAAAAATGCATATTTTGCATATTTTAAAGTATTTTTCCTTGGGGATTTTTTGGGCCAATAAATCAAGCTTGGAATCATGTTTTAAATCAATTCTAAGCGGTTTAAAAACATGAAACATAAAAAGCCAAAAAGATTTCAAACTTTTAAAAACAATGGCTTGCTTGATTTGTAAAAATTATTTTTCAAATAAAATGCATCCAAGATGAAAACCAAAACATGCATGAAACATATGATTTACAAGATTTAAAACAATGCATGTGTAAATCAAGATTTCAAGTATTTCAAAATCAATGCATGTGTGAAAATTCATGAGATGAATAAAAATGCTAATGCATCCATCAAATTGCAATAAACAAAATCCTAACAAGCCATACCGCTTCCTTCGCAGCTTCCGATGCCGCCACATACTCTGCTTCCATGGTAGAATCAGCTATACAGGATTGCTTGACACTTCTCCATGATATGGCCCCTCCTGACAAAGTAAAGACGTATCCTGAGGTAGACTTTCTGGCATCACTATCAGATTGGAAATCAGAGTCTGTATACGCCAATGGCGTTAGATCATCTGCTCGAAAGGTTAGCATATAATCTTTCGTTCTCCGAAGATACTTGAATATATGCTTAACTGCTGTCCAATGCATAGGTCCAGGGTTTGACTGATATCTGCTAACCATACCAGCGGCAAAGCAAATATCTGGTCTAGTACATAACATAGCATACATGAGGCTTCCAACAGCGGATGCATATGGAACTCTCCTCATGCTCTCTATCTCTTCAGATGTCTTTGGACATTGATCTCGGGACAGTGGTACTCCATGTCTAGAAGGTAGGAGGCCCTTCTTGGAGTCATGCATGTTAAACTTGATCAATATCTTCTCAATATATGAAGATTGGGATAGGGCTAACATCTTATTCTTACGATCACGCAAAAGCTTGATCCCTAAGATATAGCTGGCCTCACCCAGATCCTTCATCTGAAATTGAGAGGATAACCAAACCTTTGTGGATGACAATAAACCTACATCATTTCCTATGAGTAATATGTCATCTACATATAGAACCAAAAATGCAACTGCTTTCCCATTTCCTTTCTTATACACACATGGTTCATCCATGTTTTGATCAAAGCCAAAGGATTTGACTGCCTGATTAAACTTGATGTTCCATGCTCTAGATGCTTGCTTAAGTCCATAGATGGACTTCTTAAGTTTACAAACCATGCTATCTTGGCCACCAGCAATGAAGCCCTCTGGTTGCATCATATAGATGCATTCGTCAAGACTTCCATTAAGAAAAGCTGTCTTGACATCCATCTGACATATCTCGTAGTCATAATGACATGCGATGGCCAAGAGAATCCTTATGGACTTAAGCATAGCCACTGGTGAAAAGGTTTCCTCATAATCGATGCCCTCTTTCTGAGTATATCCTTTCGCCACCAGTCTTGCTTTGAAGGTTTCCACCTTCCCATCCACTCCTCTATTCCTCTTGTAGATCCACTTGCACCCTATAGGTTTAATCCCTTCAGGTGCATCTACAAGTTCCCAGACTTGATTGGAATACAAAGAATCCATTTCAGATTTCATCGCTTGCTGCCACATGTCAGCATCTATATCCGTTACTGCTTCATCATAACTAGTAGGATCCTCAACCAGATCTTCAGAGTCTGTCTTAAAAGACACTCCTAGATATCTTTCTGGCTGTCTAGAAATTCTCCCACTACGACGAGGCTCCGGAGTGTTCAAAGGAATATCTTGTTCATCTACTGTCTCAGGATCTGGTACAGATTTTATAGGAGATCCCGGAAGAATCTCCTCAAGGGTTTCTTTACAACTAAGCTCTTAGTGCATCATACAATCATCCTCCAAGTACCTAGCATGAGTGCTGATGAGCACTTTTTGCTCCTTTGGATGATAAAAGATGCCACCTCTCGTTCCCTTAGGATACCCAATGAAGTAGCACATTTCCGATCTGGGTTCTAGCTTGGTAGCTTTATCATTCAGTACATAGGCTGGACAACCCCAAATGTGGATATGATTTAAACTAGGTTTTCGACCTGTCCATATTTCTTGTGGTGTCCTAGGTACTGACTTAGATGGTACCAGATTTAAAATGTATGCTGCTGCTTCTAAGGCATATCCCCAAAAAGATATAGGTAGGGTTGCATGACTCATCATGGACCTTACCATATCAAGAAGGGTACGGTTTCTTCTCTCCGCTACACCATTTTGCTGGGGTGTACCCGGTGCAGACAACTGAGACACAATCCCATGTTGTGTGAGGTACTCCTTGAACTCACCCAGGAGGTACTCGCCACCTCGATCGGATCGAAGGGCTTTGATATGTTTTCCTAGTTGTAGCTCCGCCTCAGCCTTGAATTGTTTGAACTTATCAAACGCCTCAGACTTGCGTCACATTAGGTATACATATCCATATCTAGAGTAATCATCGGTGAAGGTGATGTAATACTCATACCCTCCTCGAGCCGGTTTGTTCATAGGACCACACACATCGGTGTGAATCAATTCTAACAACTCCTTTGACCTTAGTCCCTTTCCAGAGAATGACCGTTTGGTCATCTTTCCCTCGAGACAAGATTCGCACTGAGGAAAAGGTTCGAAAACTAATGAGCTTAACGGCCCATCTTCTACCAACCTCTGAATCCGTTTTAGGTTAATGTGACCCAAACGTAAGTGCCAAAGATATGTGTCATTGATTGAAGATACCTTCCTCTTAAGGGAAGTTGAGCTTTCTTGTTGTACATTATGCAGTGTAGGAGCAATAGGATATATATAAAATAAGTTGTCATGTATTCTACCGGAACATATAATATTTCCATCTCTACTGATATCAACACCAGAATGGAAAGAAACTGAATAATTAAATTCAATCAATCTGGAAACTGAAATTAAATTCTTCCTCATGTCTGGAACATAGAAAACATTATTTAAAACTAATATCCTATTACATGGAAAATGTAAGGTAACAACTCCTACTGCAACTGCCCAAACTTTAGCTCCAGTTCTGACTCTAAAGGCAAACTCTCCTTTCTCAATTCTCTGCATTATCTGAAACCCCTGCAATGAATTGCAGATATGATTAGTGGCTCCTGAGTCTACTATCCATGAGTCAGTAGAATCAACCACTAGACAAGTTTCAATGTAGTATGAAAAAGATGTACCTTTCTTAACTGAGGCCAGGAACTTGGGACAATCTTTCTTCCAATGACCTTTCAGGCCACACTTGAAGCATTTCCCTTTGGGCTTTCCATCTGTACCCTTGTCCTTCTTATTTCCAGCATTGTCCTTTTTCTGCCCTTTTCCCTTATTCTGCTTCTTCTTGGACTTCTTCCTTTTCGGGTTTAGTTTAGAGGAAGACTGGAAAAAATGAGCTTGGGCTTTGGGCTTCATGATAGTCTCTGCCGCCTGGAGTTCTTTCATTAACTCAGGTAGAGTCATGTCCATCTTGCTCATATTGAAATTGAGCTTGAACTGATTGAAAGAGTCCGGCAGAGTCTCGAGAATCATGTTAGTCTGACTCCCTGCATCAATCTCAGCCCCTAGAATCTCAGCTTCATTGAAACAATCTATCAGCTTGAGCATATGCTCTCTGACAGGTGTTCCCTCAGCCATCCTAGCATTCATGATAGTCCTCATAGCAGCTTGCCTAGCTGGCCTGCTCTTGTCTGCAAACATCTCAGACAAGGACATCATGATTTCATAGGCTGTGTCCATTTGCTCGTGCTGTGTTTGCAACACGTTGGACATGGAAGCGAGCATGTAGCATTTAGCCATGCTATTCGCTTTCTTCCATTTCCTCTCAGCCTCTCGCTGGTCATCAGTAGAATTAGCATCAATATCGGGACAGTTTTCCAGCAAGACATACTTGTACTCCTCAGCTGTGAGTACTATGTCAAGATTTCTTTTCCAATCTACATAGTTAGGGCCAGTTAGTTTGTTCTCACGAAGAATGCACATCAACGGACTAAAAGAATCTCTACCCATCTCTTTCTGGATATAAAACGGTTTATAATTAGACATGAGTATATATGTAATATGCATATGGTGCTTGTTATAAAAGGAAAAACAAAGCACAAAACTTTTTACATTATTCAACCCCAATCATAATGTATCAGTGTTTCAACCTCCTCATAGACCCTCCATCGAAGGGATGGCCGAGCCTACAATCACGTTGAATTAAGGCAGACTTATTTGGATTATCACTATCTGGATACACATCCAGTGGTAGTCCAATCACTGATTGGTTTGGCCTCATATGACAAATAACCCTTAACTCCTAAGGAGAGGTTATTACCATCTTATGTCAAGTGTATAACCATCTCTTATGAAATTTCCTAGAATGTCTATGATTAAGTCTTCCGAAGGGAAGAGACTTTTATCCATCCTAGAAGTGACCTTTAGTAAAGAGCTCCACCGAAGGGATGGCCGCTCCCACCAACACTTCATTGACATTCTATAGAAGTGATCTTTAGTAAAGAACTCCACCGAAGGGATGGCCGCTCCTACTAACACCCTCATTACGAATATTCACATTAGTTCACCCATTAACCCATCAAAGCGGTCATTAGTTAAAGAACTCCACCGAAGGGATGGCCGTTCCTACTAACACTTTAATGAGATAACATGAACCGAAAATGGAAGGCCGTGGGGTCTTTCCAAAACCCCTCTCCCACTTGATTATTTATCGCTAGGGTTTATACTTTTTGACCTTTACATTGTTTTACTCAAAAGCTCTTTTTAAATCTAGCAAACTTGGTTAATTAAATTTATGACTTAAGTCATCTTAAAATTAAATAACCTTTTGCTTTAAAACATTTGAGCAAATCCCTTCAAAGAGTCAAAAACCTATCTTGGGTTATGAAAACCCATAGGTAGCATCTAATTAGATTTTAGTTTAGCCTCCTTGGAAACCAAGGGTACCAAGATAAACTAAACCCTATCCAATTTTAAACCTTAGACAAATAGAAGGTGCTGGTTTAAGTTCCGTTTAAAACAATTTGCCAAACTAAAAACAATCTAATACAATAAAGATGCCAATTTTAGAACCTAATGGTGGCCATGTTTCTAGGTGACAATTATAGCAATTATATAAAGCATTCAACCATGCATTCCATATATAAAAGCAAATAAAAGTATGCATTCCTTGATGGCTCCTTATTCTTAGGATTTCAAATCCTAATCGAATTAGGACTCCTCATGCATCTAGAAGTCTTGACTCCTTCATCTCCAAGGACTCCAATTTCTTGCAACCTTCTTGTCTTGAAACAAAACCAAAATTACATTGGAGATTCCTATGCTTTTCAAGAAAGCTTACATCAAGACTAGTTGGAATAAAATTAAGGAAACTTTACAACTTCCTATGATTGCTAACCGCGCAATCGTACACTTTCCAACTAATTAAAAAACATCCAAATCCACATAACAATCATGCGAACCATCAAGGATGCAATACATGGCTGCAAACAAAGAGGTTAGTGCATGCAAACTCACTATGTGCATCATTAAACAAATCTGGAAAATAAATTCCAGCAATGTTAATGAAACTTGCACACAGCATGCATCACAACATAACTTTAATAGGGTGCCACCATACCCATAATCAATCTAGGATTAATTACACACAACATGGGATCATGATTTCACATGGAGTGGCTCTGATACCACTGAAAGAAACCGCGATTCAGATCTGAAACTTCTCATAAAGAGACTACTATGGCTGATGCAAAGCATGACAGATTTTAAAAAATCTGATTTCTGCACTATGCAGCGGAAATCAGCCATAAAGAATCGCATAGAAACTCCATTAAATCATGATCAACATGTGTCCAATTAATAGAGATGATAGAAGACTATTACCTCGAAGATTTGTAGACTTCAAATCTCTGGAAAAATAGATCCAAAGGCCCGAACTCAGACTTGCAATTTGCAAACAAGTTGCTGGAATTTTCCTGCACTAGTATTGCCTTTGATCTTCTCCTCTATCTCACTTCCAAATCTGATTGGCTAAGATGGTGGGATCTTAATCTAGGAAACAAGAACTATTTCTCCAAGGAAAAATCTCAGACCTTAAGCTCTCAACTATCAAGAAGAGAACCTCTCCAAGGCTGGACGTGTGGCACTCTTGCACTCTCCTTTTTTAGTGTTGGACGTCCAAAGGGGAAGTGGTTTCTTTTATAGAAACTTTTGTGGAAACCTTTCCCATAAAGTTATCTCTCTTTATTCTAATTGATGTCCAAAAAGGAAAGACTTATTTCCTTTAAGAAACACTCCAATTAGAAAAGGAAACTAAAAGGAACTTTCCATACAATTAGTAATCCTAGTTGTAGAACACTTACTAATTTTAAGTTCCTAATCCAAAAAGGAAACTAACTCATAGGAATACTAATCCAAAGAGGAGTCCAACTTTCCAAGTAGAGAGTCCTACTCAAAGTTGGAAACCTTACCCATGGAAAATCCTATTATGGACGTCCCACATATCAATGCACACCATGCCCCACATACAATTTATCTAGAGTTAAATTCATGTATTCCATCAAAAGCCCATTTGAATTTAAACTCAAAATTATTTTTCCACTAAAATAATTCATCCTTATGTTATCTAAACTTCTTAGGAAACCATGCCAATCTTGGTAAGTGACTAGAGAAGGGACCAAAAGACATATTTGCCATTAGCTCCCAAAATGACCAAAATGTCCAAAATGTCCATGCTAAACCCATAGCAACATAAAGACCATTTTAACCTTAACTCATTCCACTAAAGAGTTATGGTTGAACTCCAAGGACAAATATATAATATAATAAGCTCGTCATAAAATGACGGTTGTCTTCGACCTACTAAGTGTAATGACCTGAATGCCCCTCTATGTAACATTCATAATCGAGTTAGGTTATCACATGTACTATCAACCTTCCCGATTACATCTAAACCTTAGAACTTCATATCCTTAAACATAATCATCATTCGAATATCATTCTCTTGATCCAGGGAGCGACCCACAAGTTCAATATTCATATGGAACATCCATATACTAAGATCTTAGATTTTGATGATTAATCGGATAATTCTAAGGGGACGATTATTCCATCATCAGATGGCATAGATTCTATATTGCATCTGCACGTCCCAACTGATCAAGACCGAGTACCCAAAACACAGAGCTGTTGACCCACGAAAAGAATCTCACCCATAGTGAATTAAAGCACAAGAACTTGACTTCGTCAGTTCATCCACAAATGCTCAAGATTAAGAGCACCGGTTACTCAGTAGCATGAGGTGACTCGATCTCTTTTCTGTGATAGTACTATTTTAGGAATCACACCTACAATGGTCCTGTTCAATGCATGACACATGCACTAATGAGATAGATCCGGGAAAGCCCTCCCGTGACTTAGGTATGTCACCCTATATAGGAGAGTATCTCATTATAACTTCTACCAAGATGAAGTGCCCAGCTCCATCTTTCAGTTATGAACAAATATGATGTTTCCAGTTGTCCATGAATTAGACCTATCTGTGTGTAGACACTACACACCTAATTCATTTACTAGAAACAATGGGCCTTACACAACCATACATATATACATGTTTAAGCATAAAAGAGTCTTTCCATTAAATAACCAGTAAATATCCAGTAACAAAAGATGAGAGTGCAGCTAGTGGGCTTTAGGGCATACACCAATCCCAACAAGTACTACACTTGTACTTCCACATTCATACCAGTTGATTCTAAAATGCACAAAACAGATTACCCTAATCCCTATCATCCAATTAATAACATTCATTTTTTTGGGGTGAGTGGCTGGCTGGATTAATTGAGCTTCTATATATGCATTGAAATCAAAGGTGATTTCCACAAGTACATCTGATTCAAATACCTTCAAATATAGTTCTTGAAATGGTTCCCGTCAAAACGCATTAAAAGATAGATAGTGGATTTCTTGAGAGGACTGAAATCCCTCATTTCAGACCCAGAAGGAAGTAATCCCTTGAGTAAAAGGGTCCTTCCCACGACCGCAATTCCTTTGTAAGGCTATAGTAAACGAACGTCATTAAACCACCAAGAACTCAGGCCTCACATGGACAGAACCAAAATTTCCAATCATCAGATGCATATTTTGTTGTTAAATCAGAAATACAAATCCAAACAAACCCTAGATTTCCCAAAAACCTAAGATTCAATCTGTGTGGGGAGATTTCCAGAACTCCAGGATTACGCTAATCACAGCCATCAGATGAGACTAAGTACTCTCACGTGCCGTCCGCGTGCCATCCACGTGGCACCAAACTCACCTCGGCTAACATGGCAAAGGCCTCAACCAAAGTCAAACAGCTCCAGGCCGCTGGCGCCGAGCTCGGCCACCCCATGCGCCCATTTCGGCTGAGAACTCCACCTCGGCTGAAGAAACCGGGACGAAAGCCGAAACAAGAAAGAACCTCCACTCGCACCCCTCATCCCCCACGTCATCAGGCACGTGGAGGAATAGGGGCGCGAGCTAGTGAGACAGATGCGACATCCAGCCGTCCACAATCTTCGCCAGATCACTGACAGGGCGGCATCCAGCGGCTGAAGCCAAATCAGGGCAGGGCCCGAGGGCGGATCCGATGGTACCCCAACCGCCAAAAGCGCCCAACACAATCTGGCCCAACAAGACACGCATTTAATGCGATATGGGCTGATCCGACTGGCATTAAATGCAGAGTGGGCTGGATTAGACCGCATTTATTACTTTGTGGGCTGATCATGACTTCCCAGTCGAATCATGGGACCCACACCAAGATATCCTCCAAAGATACGACCCAAGCCTCTATAAATAGAGCTTCATACCACATGCAAGGTACGCACAATACAACCCACAGAGCTGTTACTCTGCCTCTCTTCTTCCTCTCTTTCCATTGTTCCAGTTCACTCACTGACTTTGGCATCGGAGAGCCTTGCGCCGCCCAGGCCAGGGTCCTCTGACCGTGTGTTCTTCTCTTTCAGGCTTTCGGACGGTACCTAGTCATCACCATTTTGGATAAGTCCTCAAAGGCTCCCCAGTTATTGTGGGTCATTATTTTTCTGCACCTACACAATCCTCGCCAACTTATCAAACTACTGAACAAAACACAATGAAGAAAGAAATCAAGAAAGAATTCATCAAAAGAAATGCTAAATATTGGAGAAAGAAAAGATCAGAAACCATAAATACGTGGATTCTTTTGGCTTTGACATTGCTCTCGACTTCGATTAGGGTTTTGCAAAACGAGAAGATGCATTTGCCGATCCATGTAATTCTTCCAGCACTGCAGCAACAACCATTTCTTCAATCAGAAGATCCAAGAAAGAGAAGTTCGATTTGCTTTTGCTTGTCATCTTCGTTTTCCATGGATTTCAGCTTCTCTCTTTAGATAGAAAGAGGAATATGTTCAGACGTGCTGGAGAGGGAAACGTTGGCAGCAGAAAATGAAACAGTGTGAGCGTGGGAGGTCGCTTATAAATAGCCATATGAGGCCGCGTAAACTTGCCATTGTACGCGGCACAACTTGCCAAATAAGTAACGGTGATATTTGCATGTTGGCCCACCAAATCTCGATCTTTCCCTTTGGATTTCCGAATTTGACGGCCATGATTGAGTGACCGGTGGGACCCATTGTCGATGGTGCCATCATTGCTACAGGCCCGGATCTTTTGTCCCAGCTGCTTACATGAAACTCTACCGTGGGGCCCATACAAGGATAATCTTGCGCTGTTGAAGATAAATCCCATCCCTTTATATCTAGATACTCAAGTTGAGGATCTAGATATGGAAGGCAGGGGTTCATCTCTAGATTATCTCTTTGTGGTATCGGCCTGTTCGTTAATCAATGGAGTGATTGAATGGTTATTTCACGGGATAATAAAATAAAGGGTAAATTAGCCAAAAGTCCCTGCGCACGGTCTTCTAAGGCATCAAGGACAACAACTTTTTTCTCTAATGTCTCTAGTCCAGACAGCTGGAGATACTTTGGTGAAAGGTCCCTAATATGCCACGTCATATATTTTCATGACTAATTTGCCCCTTTCAACCCTAATTCGAACTCCTGCCTTCTTCTTCTCTCTCATTTTCCATTTTCCATTCCTTTCCATGATTTGGAGTATCGTTGCAGAGCACTTTTCGTCGCCACCATGTCATGACTTCCGATTCTCTCTATTTCATTTCTTCAAAGATGGAATCGGTTTTGAAATCTCTCTCTATCCAAATCTCTCTCTGTACAACTGATTTAAAAGATAGTAGTTTGTTTTTTTGCTTGTTTTCCCTTTCTCTTTTCTCGATTGGATCATAGTCATCAAGTGTTACTGTAACAGTTGAAAGCAAGAGTGAAAATTCTTGTTTTATAGTAGCAATACTTCCATTCATTTGTAGCACTATCAATTTTGGATCATTCACTTGACTGTCTCGAATCAAAATAATCTCTCCATTTCAACCATGACCTTCCTGTTGCCATCGATCCATCACATGGCCCGGACAAAGATAAATTTACAAAACTCTGATAAAGATAAATTTGCAAAACTCGGATAATTTATTTGAGTTTTCAAAAAAAACTCAGATAAATTATCTGAGTTTTGGCAAATTTATCTGAGTTTCTGGCAAAACTCAGACAAATTTATCTGAATTTCTGATAAAACTCAGACAAATTTATCTGAGTTTGTGTCCAACTTGTGAGGTATTTTTCTATGATATAACGGTGGAATCTTGACTTGGTCTCTTCATGAAAGTTGTAGCCCTAGATGTGTAGATGATTCTAGGGTTTGAATCACCCAATTTGGACTTCGGAAACTCAAGTTATGGCTCATTGAAGTTTACTGGTAAAAACAGGAATTTTGGATCGGTTTTTCTGGCCTTATTTTGAAGCAACGCTTGGAGGCCCAAACGAACTTGAATTTTTGCGAACCAGACCTTTCTGAAAAGCTTAAGACGTCCTCTAAAAACTTCATAAAGACCACTTTGTCGTTCTGAAACTCTAACGCCATCTAAACCTCAATGGAATGAGAGAAGTTCATTTGACAAATTTATCTGAGTTTCTGGCAAAACTGAGACAAATTTATCTGAATTTCTGATAAAACTCATACAAATTTATCTGAGTTTGTGTCCAACTTGTGAGGTATTTTTCTATGATATAACGGTGGAATCTTGACTTGATCTCTTCATGAAAGTTGTAGCCCTAGATGTGTAGATGATTCTAGGGTTTTGAATCACCCGATTTGGACATCGGAAACTCAAGTTATGGCTCATTGAAGTTTACTGGTAAAAACAAGAATTTTGGATCGGTTTTTTCGGCCTTATTTTGAAGCAACGCTTGGAGGCCCAAACGAACTTGAATTTTTGCGAACCAAACCTTTCTGAAAAGACGTCCTCTAAAAACTTCATGAAGACTACTTTGTCGTTCTGAAACTCTAACGCCATCCAAACCTCAATGGAATGAGAGAAGTTCATTTGAATTATTGCTAAGCTTTGCCAAAACTCAGATAAATTGTCTGATTCTGCTTTTGCTGACGTGTACAAGGGTGTTTTTGTCTTTTTCAATGAGTTACTTTTACAAAAGGACTACCGTCAGTACGATAAAATGTTGTGGACCGTTTGCAATAAAAATCACAGTTGAGGGACCTCCGCCCAAATGCCCCTAAAATAAAATGAGTCAAATTGAAAGGTACCATATTTTAAAAATAACCATTACTTTTTATCAAAAAAAGTTAAAAAACTACTTTCCATGCCACTAAATGACAATAAACCAACTTATCTTTTAAAAAAAAAGTTACATTCTCATCTCACTAAATTACAAAAAATAATACTTTTTTATTTGACCCCTCTTCTTTTTGTCATTAAATTTGACACTTCACCCCACTTCATTTTAATAATAAAGTTACCAAAATGACCCCAAAAAATGGAGTTTAAGGAATTTAATATTTAGTTTCCATTTAATAGCTACGGTAGAGGATTTGGATTCGTTGTTGCTTAGACATCAACCGTCAAATGGTCCTCGTGAAAGACAAATGGACGACAGTAAAAAAGGTGTATAAAAGTAAATGTGGTTCTCTTTCTTCTCCAAAGACATCCAACGCATGAAGAGCCCACCAAGGGAAATTCTCATTTTTTTAATCTTCCTCCGTTTGTGACCTTTTTTTCAATACATTTTTACTGTGTCCAAGAATTTGGAATTCTAAATCCTCTTATGTTTGGTAACTTCACTAGTAAAGTGAAGTTAAATTAAGAGACAAGAGAAAAATAGGGGTCAAATCAAAAGGTATCAAAATTAACAAATCAGCACTTCTTTTTTTAATTCTAAAAGATATTTCCTTTTCCTTTTTTTTAAGTCTAAAAGATATTTTCTCATGCCATTAAATGACACAAAATGCTCTTTTTTTACCAAAAAAATAAAAATAAAAAGATGCCTGCCGTGCCATTAGCATTATTTGATTTGGCCCCCTTTTCTTTTATTTTCTCTTTATTTGACATTTTCTCTTCACTTCACTCTAAGAGTAAATTACCCAAATAAGCCAAAGCATAGAATAGTTTCATGTGGCAAAGCATATGCCTGTTTTTTTTATCTTGATTTGACATTTTCTTTTCACTTCACTCTATAGGTAAATTACCCAAACAAGCCAAAGCATAGAGTAATTTCATGTGGCAGAGCAGATGCTGTGTTTTTTTTTTCTCTTGATTTGACATTTTTCCTTCACTTCACTCTATAGGTAAACTACACAAACAAGCCAAAGCACGGAGTAATTTCATGTGGCAAAGCAGACGTTGTGCTTTTTTTTTTCTCTTCATTTGACATCTTCTCTTTACTTCACTCTACAAGTAAATTACCCAAACAAGCCAAAGCATAGAGTAATTTCATGTGGCAAAGCAAACGCCTACGTTTTTTGAAAATGAAGAAATTTTAAAGTGATTCCGAGTGTTTGTCCTAATGTCAAAAAAGCGTTTCATAAATCAGTAATATTAAAATCGTCTCTAATTTTGTGGTTGCCATTATCACTAAAAAAAATAGAGTCTAGACGAAGTCTAAGGATTTAGTTTTTTTTTGCGTCCACTGCTTTTTCAACTATTTGATGCAATGCTTTATCGTTAGGAAAGACCTAGGAAAAACCATTTCTCGAAGAAGGGAGGCCATCCAAATTTCTTTTTCATTGACTCTCTTTTCACATGTTACACAAATGTGTCCTAAAGGTGCATTTGTACAATGAGAGGATTCCATAACAGAGAAAAATTATTTTATTTCCATGCAACTCATTATTTTATGATTGTGTGTGTCATTTTATTTTATTTTTTGAAAAAAATGAGTGATTCTCCTTAATAAAACCCATTTTAATTTCCTATAAAAAAAACATAGAAATGTAGGGTTCCTTTATCCTAAAAATACAAATCTTTATTCATGAAATCCGTGTATGATACAAACCATTTCAAGATGTGGGCATTAAGAAGTAGAGAAACGAACATATCAAAGTTGATGAGGATGTGTCATCAGCATATCATTTTATTTTACTCTTTATTTCTATTTTCCTTTTTCATCAAACTACTTTCTTTGATTGCCAAGCATTCAAGTGGGTCGTATTTAGTAAAATTATGTCGAGCACTAAAGTATAGAAAAGGGGCCAAGCATAAACTTTGTTGAGAAAAGAGCCGACCATAAACCTTTTCTTTGAATTACCAAAGGAAAAATTCAATTGTTTGTTGTCAGCCAACGATGGTTGGTATTGAGAACCTTTGTGATTAGTGTGGTTTTTAATCTTTCAAGTGTCAACTGTGGGTCTCGTTACAAGTATTGACTAACAACAAATCTAAAAGACAATAAAAGCAGTATAAACATGCACTTACTCTTTTTTAGGAAACTCCTTTCTAGGAAATAGGATGGTAAAAAAGATTTGTTTCTTTCGTTTTCTTTTCTTTTTCACTTGTTTTCTATTTTTTTTACACATTTTTTTCTCGTGTTTTTTTCTTTTTTTTTCCTTTTGTGGGCCATACTGACAGATTTGTACGGATCTGGTCCATACGGCCACGTGGCCTGCGGGCCAGCCCCTTTTTTTTGTTTCCTTTTTTTTTTATCTTTCCCTCTTTTTTTTTAGAAAGTTTCCTTTTTTTCTCTCTCCTTTTTTTTAGAAAGTTTCTTTTTTTTGTTCTTTTCTTTCTCCTTTTTTGAGACAGAATTTTTTTTTGCTCATTATGATAATGCGTTTTTCTTTTTGGCAAACCAAGATGTTCATGCATTTGTTTTTGTAAATTGAACTGAGAGCATGATGTGATAGCATACCTGAAAATCTTTGCAAATTTGGGAATTTGGAGCTCACGACGATGTTGAGCCCTTCCTGATTTTGTGGAGATTTTTGAGGTTTTGAAAGTTTGGAGTTTCGGAGCTCGCAACGATGTGGAGCCCATCTTCAAGCTTTCTATTCCTTTCGGGATATTTCCTTTTTCTTCGGAATTGCCTCGGAATCATGCCAAAATCTCGCCAGATTTTTTTTAGAGAAATCCTGTCAATTTGATGATGATCTTTTTCTTTTCCAACCTTTGCAGGTGGTTCCTCTAGAACGAACAAGGGTAAAGAGCCTGTTATAAGCGTACCTCGTCGATCTGCCAGATCTTCCTATGCGGCCGTTCAGCAGGCCTGGGAGAAGGTCCAGTATGTTGAGAGAAACTTGGAAGAGTGTGACTCCCTCATTAGAGATAAGATGAGGCAGCGATTGTTCGCTTTCAAGTGTGTGGAGTTCTATCAGATCATGGTAAACAACTGTCCTTGGGTTATGAACAATCAGAGGGTGGTGCCCAAGTCTACCTTCTTCTTTGGTGATGCAGTCCCTGACGACGTGAAATACCAGAGAAGATGCTTTCAGTTCTCTTACACAGCTGATGGTGAGGAGGGAACTGTTGTTACCCGGTCGACTTTTGTAATACCCCGACCCCCCTTGATCTCATTTTAGAGTTAATTAATTGAGATTAATTGCTTAATGGATGCTTTGATTGTGATTGGACTTGATTAGGTAGAATTAGTAGGGTTTGACCATTTACTAGGTAGATTATGACTTTTGGAGTGTTTTTGGTTTTGTGTGTATTTAGAAGTTTTGGATTTTTAATGCATTGCATAGTGCATTTCATGGATTGTTGTTTACATACTTTGGCCCATTTAATTCGGATCCATTTAGGCCCATTCCCAGTCCATTTACTAACTCTAAGCCCTTTCTTGCAAATTCAGTCCTTTTTGTGGACTTGCATGCAGTGCAGGAGAAAACTTTGGCTTTAAAAGCCCTAGCCCTAGTCATTTCCCTTCTTCTCTTCTCCTTTCTTCATCTCCAGCTGAACCCTCTCTTCTTAATCTCTTTACTACTTCATCTCCTCCCAGCCTTCTATCTCTAACATCCTCTTGGGTTAACTATTGCATGTGAGTCTTGGTGGAGACATCTTCATCTTCCTATTCATCTTCTCCAAGCTTCCATTCTCTGTAAAAGTGTTTCATTTCCTCCATTGTAAGTCTCATCTTCCATTTCCTTTCTCTTGCTTCAGATTAGTGAAATAATGTCTTAAATCATGCATGCATCATCTTCTTCCTCATTCATTCTTCCCATTTTGTTTTCCACCATTTTTAGGGCATTTGAGCTTGCATTTTTGGGGATTTTTGAGTTTAAGAAGGATTAAGTGTGAGAGTTAGCTTCCAAGCACCCAAGGCAAGTTAAATCTATACATTTGTATGCATGCTTCCTAGTTTGGTTCTTGAATATAATCAATCATGTGTAGATACCCATTTCTTGCTCATAAAAATGGATTTCTAATAGACGATTTCTCTTATTTTGTTAATGGGATTGATTGTTGGTTTTATGAACATTTTGGAAGCTCAAGAACACCCTTTTGTAGTATTGGAAACCTGGAATGAATGCCTTGAATGGCCTGGGAGAAACAAAGGAGATATAGATTTTCGGACACAGAGATTTGATAGTTCGCTCGAGCGAGCGTGAGTGTACGCTCGAGCGAACGGCTCTATGGGAGAGTCCGCTCGAGCGAACTTTAGTCCGGTCGAGCGGACAGCTCTCTGTCTAGGGTCCGCTCGAGCGACTATCTGGACGCTCGAGCAAACCTGATGCCTGCAGTGTGCATATTTCCAACAACCATAACTTTTTAACCGTATTTCCGTTTTTGGAGATCTACATACCGTTGGAAAGATCATGATGTGTAGAACCCAACAAAAAGGATAAATGTTGTATTTTACTTAATTGTGACAAATGGATGTTTCCATGAAATAGATATTGATCCGTAGCTTGTTTTAGTTGATTGGCCTGATAGATGGACCTATAGGATGTGCACCCTAAACTTTTATCATGACCAATGGGTTTGTTTAATTGTGGATATGGATTGAGCAACCGTACCCATAAGAGACATTGTGTTCTTCGAATTGTTCCGAACCAAATGTGTTATATTAAGGAATTTGGCATCCTAATTATGTAATGCCAAGGGGTTCTTTGTAGCCCAATAATGCTGAAATCCTTAGTACTCCCCGAGTTTGACGGTGAAGACCACGAGTGTTCCCAAGACCGTAGGATTGGCTTGAATTACATCTTGACTCCGTATATGATATATATGTATATGTATTGCATTCCGTTTCCAGTATTCTAGTATGACTTGATCATGCTTCTGTTCAGTGATGTATTTTCTATTACACATCTGTTATATTACATTTATTTCTGGCTTTGTTCAATATATTTCAGTAAGTTCCAATTTTTGTTATTTATATGACCTGTCCTGTATATGTCCTGCATCTGTAGGGATGGCAATTCCGTCCGGTCCAGTCCGATCCGATCCGATACCCGCTCCGTTTGGATATGGATTTCGGAGATTTTTTCGGAGATCAGGTCGGATTCGGATATGGATTTTGAAAAAAATTCGGAGATCGGATCGGAGGCAGATATGGAGATATGCAATCCGAATATCTGTTTGGATATCCGATCTCCAACCCGTTTGGATATCCGTTTAACCCTTAATTGCAGTTTTCCCCCTTATCTTATATAATACTATGTATGTTATACCATATATATATATCAATATATTGCAGAGAACACTTCAGTAATTGGGATTTGTATGACTTGTGTAAATGTGTTGAAACTTGAATGACTTTATTTTGGAAGTTTATTTTTGTATATATTTTGAATTGTATTGTCTTTTTGATGTTTTTAATGCTTAAATTATATTTTGAATTGTATTATCTTTTTAATATTTTTTTAATGATTTGGATATCCGATTCTCTGTTTGGATATCCGATCTCCGTTTAGAGGCGGGATTGGAGGATAGAATGGATATCCATTCGGAGATCGGAGCGGATATGGAGACGGAGAATTGGATTCGGATATGGAGGCAGATATGGCAATATCTGCCTATCCGCCTCCGATCGGACCCGTTGCCATCCCTATGCATCTGTCATGTATCTGATTAACACTGTTCTGTACCTGATCTGTTAATTTTACATTGCACTTTATTGTTGGGATTGGTGTATGCCCTAAAGCCCACTAGCTGCACTCTCATCTTTTGATACTGGATATTTACTGGTTATTTAATGGAATGACTATTTTCTCTTTAAACATGTATATATGTATGGTTGTGTAAGGCCCATTGTATCTAGTAAATGAATTAGGTGTGTAGTGTCAACACACAGATAGGTCTAATTCATGGACATTGGAAACAACATTTTGTTCATAACTGAGAGAGATGGAGCTAGGCACTTCATCTTAGTATAAGTTATAATGAGAGACTCTCCTGTATTCAGGGTGACTTACCTAAGTCATGGGAGGACTTTCCCGGATTTATCTCATTAGTGCATATGCAATGCATTGAACAGGACCATGGTAGGTGTGATCTCTAAAATAGTACTATCACTGAGAGAGATCAAGTCACCTCATGCTACTGAGTGACCAGTGCTCTTAATCTTGAGCATTTGTGGATGAACTGACGAAGTCAAGTTCTTGTGCTTTAATTCACTGTGGGTGAGATTCTTTTCATGGGTCAACAGCTCTGTATTTTGGGTACTCGGACTTGATCAGTTGGGACGTGCAGATGCAATAAAGAATCTATGCCATCTAATGATGGAATGATCGTCCCCTTAGAATTATCCGATTAATCATCAAAATCTAAGATCTTAGTATATGGATGTTCCATATGGATATTGAACTTGTGGATCGCTCCCTGGACCAAGAGAATGATATCCGGATGATGATTAAGTTAAGGATGTGAAGCTCTAAGGTTTAGATGTAATCGAGAAGGTTGATAGTACATTGGATAACCTGACTTGATTATGGATGTTACATAGAGGGGCATTCAAGTCATTTTACTTAGTAGGTCGAAGACAACTGTCACTTTCTGACAAGCTTAATATCATATTAAATATTTGTCCCTGGAGTTCAACCATAACTCTTTAGTGGAATGAGTTAAGGTTAAAATGGTCTTTATGTTGCTATGGGTTTAGCATGGACATTTTGGTCATTTTGGGAGCCAAGGGCAAATATATCTTTTGGTCCCTTCTCTAGCCACTTTCCAATATTGGCATGGTTTCCTAAAATGTTTAGATGACATATGGTTGAATTATTTTAGTGAAAAAATAATTTTGAGTTTAAATTCAAATAGGCCTTTGATGGCATACATGAATTTAGTTCTAGATAAATTATTTGTGGGTCATAGTGTGCATTAGTATGTAGGACGTCCATAATGGGAATTCCATGGGTAAGGTTTCCAATTTTGAGTAGGTCTCTCTACTTGGAAGGTTGGACTCCTCTTTGGATTAGTATTCCTATAAGAAAGTTTCCTTTTTGAATTAGAAACTTAAATTAGTAAGTGTTGTGTAACTAGGATTACTAATTGCCAAAGTTTATGGAATGTTCCTTTAGTTTCCTTTTCTAATTGGAGTGTTTCTAAAAGGAAATAAATCTTTAGATTATCCTTTCCTTTTAGGACATCTATGAGAATTAGAAGAGATTACTTTTTAGGAAAGCAATTCCAAAGTTTCTATAAAAAGGACCATGCTTCCCCCTTGGACGTCCAACACTAAGAAAGCCACATCCACACACGTCCAGCCCTCTTTCTTCTTCTTTGAAGATAGTTTAAGGTCTGAGATTTTTTCCATAGAAAAAGGTTCTCAAAACCCATCTAGAAACCTAGATTAAGATCCCACCATCTTAGCCAGTCAGATTTGAAAGTGAAATAGAGAAGAAGATCAAAGGCAATTCTACTGCAGAAAATTCCAGCAAGTTGTTTGCTAATTGCAAGTCTGAGTTCAGCCCTTTGGATCTATTATTTCAGAGATTTGAAGTCTACAAATCTTCAAGGTAATAGTCTTCTTGAATCTCCTTTAATTATACACTTGTTGGTCATGAAGTCATAGAGTTATTTTGCGATCTATATGGCTGATTTATGCTGCCCAGATCAGATTTTTTAAAATCTGTTTTGTTGCAAATCAGCCATGGATGTCTTCCCTTAGTGATGTCCAGATCTGAATCACAGTTTCTTTCAGTGGTATCAGAGCCACTCCATGTGAAATCATGATCCCATGTTGTGTTTAATTAATCCTAGATTGATTATGGGCATGGTGGCACCCTACTAAAGTTATATCTAGATTTCTTTAGTGATGCATGTTGTGTGCAAGTTTTATTAACATTGCTGGAATTTATTTTCCAGATTTGTTTAATGATGCACATAGTGTTTTGCATGCACTAACCTCTTTGTTAGCAGCCATATATTGCATCCTTGATCGTTCGCATGATTGTTATGTGGATTTGGATGTTTTTTTCATTAGTTGGAAAGTATAAGATTGCGCGTTTAGCAATCATAGGAAGTTGTAATTCTTTCTTTACTTTTATTCCAACTAGTCTTGATGTAAGCTTTCTGAAAAGGCATAGGCATCTCCAATGTAATTTGGGTTTTTGTTTTTTATGGGTTTGCTTGTATAAATTTAATTTGTTGGAACAAGCAAGAAGAAGAAAGTTTCAAGCAAGATAGGTTGCAAGTAATCGAATTCCTTAGTGGTGGAGGAGGCAAGACTTCTTGGTGCAAGATGAGATCTATTTTTTGATGTCCTAGTTCGATAAGGATTGGAAGTCCGAAGAGCAGGGAGCCATCAAGGATTGCATATTTTAATATATGCAATGCATGGATGAATGCTTTATATAATTGCTATGATTGTCACCTAGAAACATGGCCACCATTAGGTTCTAAAATTGGCATCTTTTTATATTGGATTGTTTTAAGTTTGGCTAATTGTTTTAAACAGAACTTAGACCAGTACTTTCTATTTTGTCTAAGGTTTAAAATTGGATAGGGTTTAGTTTATCTTGGTACCCTTGGTTTCCAAAAGAGGCTAAACTAAAATCTAATTAGATGCTACCTATGGGTTTCCATAACCCAAGTTAGGTTTTTGATTCTTTAAAGGGATTTTCTCAAATGTTTTAAAGAAAAGGTTATTAATTTTTAAAATGACTTAAGTCATTGAGTCATAAATTTAATTAACCAAGTTTGCTAGATTTAAAAGAGCTTTTGAGTAAACAATGTAAAGGTCAAATAGTATAAACCCTAGTGATAAATAATAAAGTGGGAGAGGGGTTTTTGGAAAGACCCCACGGCCTTCCATTTTCGGTTCATGTTATCTCATTAAGGTGTTAGTAGGAGCGGCCACCCCTTCGGTGGAGTTCTTTACTAAAGACCGCTTTGATGGGTTAATGGGTGAACTAATGTGAATATTCATAATGAGGTGTTAGTAGGAGCGGCCATCCCTTCGGTGGAGTTCTTTACTAAAGATCACTTCTATAGAATGTCAATGAAGTGTTGGTGGGAGCGGCCATCCCTTCGGTGGAGTTCTTTACTAAAGTTCACTTCTAGAATGGATAAAAGTCTCTTCCCTTCGGAGGACTTAAATCATAAGACATTCTGGGAAATTTCATAAGAAATGGTAAAACACTTGATATAAGACGGTAATGACCTCTCCCTAGGAGTTAAGGGTTATTTGTTATATGAGGCCAAACCAATCAGTAATTAGACTACCACTGGATATGTGTATCCAGAAAGTGATAATCCAAATAAGCATACCTTAATTCAACGTGACTGTAGGCTCGACCATCCCTTCCATGGAGGGTCTATGAGGAGGTTGAAACACTGATACATTATGATTGGGGTTAAATAATGTAAAAAGTTTTGTGCTTTGTTTTTTCCTTTTATAACAAGCACCATATGCATATTACATATATACTGCCTGTCTAATTATAAACCGTTTCATATCCAGAGAGGGATGGGTAAAGATTATTTTAGTCCGTTGATGTGCATTATTCATGAGAACAAACTGACTGGCCCTAACTACGCAGATTGAAAGAGAAATCTTGACATAGTACTCACTGCTGAGGAGTACAAGTATGTCTTGTTAGAAACCTGTCCTGATATTGATGCTAATTCTACTGATGACCAGTTAGAGGCTGAGAAGAAATGGAAGAAAGCGAATAGAATGGCTAAATGCTACATGCTTGCTTCCATGTCCAACGTGTTGCAAACACAGCACGAGCAAATGGACACAGCCTATGAAATCATGATGTCCTTGTCTGAGATGTTCGCAGACAAAAGCAGGCCAGCTAGGCAAGCTGCTATAAGGACTATCATGAATACTAGGATGGCTGAGGGAACACTTGTCAGAGAGCATATGCTCAATCTGATGGATTGTTTCAATGTAGCTGAGATTTTAGGGCCTGAGATTGATGCAGAGAGTCAAACTGATATGATTCTCGAAACTCTGCCGGACTCTTTCAACCAGTTCAAGCTCAATTTCAATATGAGCAAGACGGACATAACTCTATCTGAGTTAATGAAAGAACTCCAGGCGGCGGAGGCTATCATGAAGCCTAAAGCCCAAGCTCACTTTTTTCCAGTCTTCGTCTAAACTAAACCCGAAAGGGAAGAAGTTCAAGAAGAAGCATAATAAGGGAAAAGGACAGAAAAAAGACAATACTGATAAGAAGGACAAGGGTACAGATGGAAAGCCCAAAGGAAAATGCTTCAAATGTGGCCTCAAAGGTCATTGGAAGAAAGATTGTCCCAAGTTGCTAGCTTCAGTTAAGAAAGGTACAACTTTTTCATACTACATTGAAACTTGTCTGGTAGTTGATTCTACTGATTCATGGATAGTAGACTCAGGAACCACTAATCATATCTGCAATTCATTGCAGGGGTTTCAGATAATGCAGAAGATTGAGAAAGGAGAGTTTGCCTTTAGAGTTGGAACTGGAGCTAAAGTTTGGGCAGTTGCAATAGGAGTTGTTTCCTTACATTTTCCGTGTGATAGGATATTAGTTTTAAATAATGTTTTCTATGTTCTGGACATGAAGAAGAATTTAATTTCAGTTTCCAGACTCATTGAATTTAATTATTCAGTTTCCTTCCATTCTGGTGTTGATATCAGTAGAGATGGAAATATTATATGTTCCGGTAGGATGCACGACAACTTATTTTATATATATCCTATTGCTCCCACACTACATAATGTACAATAAAAAAACTCAACTTCCCTTAAAGGAAGGTATCTTCAATCAATGACACATATCTTTGGCACTTACGTTTGGGTCACATTAACCTAAAACGGATTCAGAGGTTGGTAGAAGATGGCCCTCTGAGCTCATTAGATTTCGAACCTTTTCCTCAGTGCGAATCTTGTCTCAAGGGAAAGATGACCAAATGGTCATTCTCTGGAAAGGGACTAAGGTCAAAGGAGTTGTTAGAATTGATTCACACTGATGTGTGTGGTCCTATGAACAAACCGGCTCGAGGAGGCTATGAGTATTACATCACCTTCACCGATGATTACTCTAGGTATGGATATGTATACTTAATGCGACGCAATAAGTTCAAACAATTCAAGGCTGAGGCGGAGCTACAACTAGGAAAACATATCAAAGCCCTTCGATCTGATCGAGGTGGCGAGTACCTCCTGGGTGAGTTCAAGGAGTACCTCACACAACATGGGATTGTGTCTCAGTTGTCTGCACCGGGTACACCCCAGCAAAATGGTGTAGCAGAGAGAAGAAACCGTACCCTTCTTGATATGGTAAGGTCCATGATGAGTCATGCAACCCTACCTATATCTTTTTGGGGATATGCCCTTGAAGCAGCAGCATACATTCTAAATCTGGTACCTTCTAAATCAATACCTAGGACACCCCAAGAAATGTGGACAAGTCGAAAACCTAGTTTAAGACATATTCACATTTGGGGTTGTCCAGCCTATGTACTGAATGATAAGGCTACCAAGCTGGAACCCAGATCGGAAATGTGCTACTTTATTGGGTATCCTAAGGGAACGAGAGGTGGCATTTTTTATCATCCAAAGGAGCAAAAAGTGTTTATCATCACTCATGCTAGGTACTTGGAGGATGATTGTATGATGCACCAAGAGCTTAGTTGTAAAGAAAAACCTTGAGGAGATTCTTCCGGGATCTCCTATAACATCCGTACCAGATCTTGAGATAGTAGATGAACAAGATATTCCTTTGAACACTCCGGAGCCTCGTCGTAGTGGGAGAATTTCTAGACAGCCAGAAAGATATCTAGACAACCTTTTCCTCAGTGCGAATCTTGTCTCAAGGGAAAGATGACCAAACGGTCATCTCTGGAAAGGGACTAAGGTCAAACGAGTTATTAGAATTGATTCACACTGATGTGTGTGGTCTTATGAATAAACCGGCTCGAGGAGTGTATGAGTATTACATCACCTTCACTGATGATTACTCTAGGTATGGATATGTGTACTTAATGCGACGCAAGTCTGAGGCATTTGATACATTCAAGCAATTCAAGGCTGAGGCGGAGTTACAACTAGGGAAACATATCAAAGCCCTTCGATCTGATCGAGGTGGCGAGTACCTCCTGGGTGAGTTCAAAGAGTACCGCACACAACATGGGATTGTGTCTCAGTTGTCTGCACCGGGTACACCCTAGCAAAATGGTATAGCAAAGAGAAGAAACTGTACCCTTCTTGATATGGTAAGATCCATGATGAGTCATGCAACCCTACCTATATCTTTTTGGAGATATGCCCTAGAAGCAGCAGCATACATTTTAAATCTGGTACCTTCTAAATCAGTACCTAGGACACCGCAAGAAATGTGGACAGGTCGAAAACCTAGTTTAAGACATATCCACATTTGGGGTTGTCCAGCCTATGTGCTGAATGATAAAGCTACCAAGCTGGAACCCAGATCGGAAATGTGCTACTTTATTGGGTATCCTAAGGGAACGAGAGGTGGCATTTTTTATCATCCAAGCAAAAAGTGCTTATCAGCACTCATGCTAGGTACTTGGAGGATGATTGTATGATGCACCAAGAGCTTAGTTGTAAAGAAACCCTTGAGGAGATTCTTCCGGGATCTCCTATAACATCTGTACCAGATCTTGAGACAGTAGATGAACAAGAAATTCCTTTGAACACTCCGGAGCCTCATCGTAGTGGGAGAATTTCTAGACAGCCAGAAAGATATCTAGGAGTGTCTTTTAAGACAGACTCTGAAGATCTGGTTGAGGATCCTGCTAGTTATGATGAAGCAGTAACGGATATAGATGCTGACATGTGGCAGCAAGCGATGAAATCTGAAATGGATTCTTTGTATTCCAATCAAGTCTGGGAACTTGTAGATGCACCTGAAGGGATTAAACCCATAGGGTGCAAGTGGATCTACAAGAAGAATAGAGGAGTGGATGGGAAGGTGGAAACCTTCAAAGCAAGACTAGTGGCGAAAGGATATACTCAGAAAGAGGGTATCGATTATGAGGAAACCTTTTCACCAGTGGCTATGCTTAAGTCCATAAGGATTCTCTTGGCCATCGCATGTCATTATGACTACGAGATATGGCAAATGGATGTCAAGATAGCTTTTCTTAATGGAAGTCTTGACGAATACATCTATATGATGCAACCAGAGGGTTTCATTGCTAGTTACCAAGATAACATGGTTTGTAACTTAAGATGTCCATTTATGGACTTAAGCAAGCATCTAGAGCATGGAACATCAAGTTTAATCAGGTAGTCAAATCTTTTGGCTTTGATCAAAACATTGATGAACCATGTGTGTATAAGAAAGGAAGTGGAAAAGCGGTTGCATTTTTAGTTCTGTATGTAGATGACATATTGCTCTTTGGAAATGATGTAGGTATATTGTCATCCACAAAGGTTTGGTTATCCTCTCAATCTCAGATGAAGGATTTGGGTGAGGCCAGCTATATCTTAGGGATCAAGCTTTTGCGTGATCGCAAGAATAAGATGTTAGCCTTATCTCAATTTTCATATATTGAGAAGATATTGGTCAAGTTTAACATGCATGACTCCAAGAAGGGATTGTTACCTTCTAGACATAGAGTACCACTGTCTCGAGATCAATGTCCAAAGACATCTGAAGAGATAGAGAGCATGAGGAGAGTTCCATATGCATCCGTTGTTGGAAGCCTCATGTATGCTATGTTATGTACTAGACCAGATATTTGCTTTGCCGTTGGCATGGTCAGTAGATATCAATCAAACCCTGGACCCATGCATTGGACAGCTGTTAAGCATATATTCAAGTATCTTCGGAGAACGAAAGATTATATGCTAACCTTTCGAACAAATGATCTAACGCCTTTGGCGTATACAGACTCTGATTTCCAATCTGATAGTGATGCCAGAAAGTCTACTTCAGGATACGTCTTTACTCTGTCAGGAGGGGCTATATCATGGAGGATTGTCAAGCAATCCTGTACTGCTGATTCAACCATGGAAGCAGAGTATGTGGCGACATCGGAAGCTACGAAGAAAGCAGTATGGCTCAGAAAATTCCTATTGGAATTGGGAGTTGTTCCTGCAGAGCATAAACCGATTGTCATGTACTGCGATAACACTGGTGCTGTAGCACAGTGCAAAGAGCCCAGGAATCACAAGAAAGGCAAGCACATTCTGAGAAAGTATCACTTGATCCGGGAATTCATTCAGGATGGAGAAATAGTGGTGGAGCATATTGACTCAGCGAATAACTTAGCTGACCCATTCACTAAGACTCTTACTGAGAAAGTCTTTACTTCTCATGTTGAGTCTATGGGTGTTAGGTTAGGAAATAGTGATCTTTAGTGCAAGTGGGAGTTTGTTGGGATTGGTGTATGCCTTAAAGCCCACTAGCTGCACTCTCATCTTTTGTTACTGGATATTTACTGGTTATTTAATGGAATGACTATTTTCTCTTTAAACATGTATATATGTATGGTTGTGTAAGGCCCATTGTTTCTAGTAAATGAATTAGGTGTGTAGTCTCTACACACAGATAGGTCTAATTCATGGACACTGGAAACAACATATTTGTTCATAACTATGAGAGATGGAGCTGGGCACTTCATCTTAGTATAAGTTATATATAATGAGAGACTCTCCTGTATTCAGGGTGACTTACCTAAGTCATGGGAGGACTTTTCCGGATTTATCTCATTAGTGCATATGCAATGCATTGAACAGGACCATGGTAGGTGTGATCTCTAAAATAGTACTATCACTGAGAGAGATCAAGTCACCTCATGCTACTGAGTGACCAGTGCTCTTAATCTTGAGCATTTGTGAATGAACTGACGAAGTCAAGTTCTTGTGCTTTAATTCACTGTGGGTGAGATTCTTTTCATGGGTCAACAACTCTGTGTTTTGGGTACTCGGACTTGATCAGTTGGGACGTGCAGATGCAATAAAGAATCTATGCAATCTAATGATGGAATGATCATCCCCTTAGAATTATCCGATTAATCATCAAAATCTAAGATCTTAGTATATGGATGTTCCATATGGATATTGAACTTGTGGATCGCTCCCTGGACCAAGAGAATGATATCCGGATGATGATTAAGTTAAGGATGTGAAGCTCTAAGGTTTAGATGTAATCGAGAAGGTTGATAGTACATTGGATAACCTGACTTGATTATGGATGTTACATAGAGGGGCATTCAGGACATTTTACTTAGTAGGTCGAAGACAACTGTCACTTTCTGACGAGCTTAATATCATATTAAATATTTGTCCCTGGAGTTCAACCATAAGTCTTTAGTGGAATGAGTTAAGGTTAAAATGGTCTTTATGTTGCTATGGGTTTAGCATGGACATTTTGGTCATTTTGGGGGCCAAGGGCAAATATGTCTTTTGGTCCCTTCTCTAGCCACTTTCCAATATTGGCATGGTTTCCTAAAATGTTTAGATGACATATGGTTGAATTATTTTAGTGAAAAAATAATTTTGAGTTTAAATTCAAATAGGCCTTTGATGGCATACATGAATTTAGTTCTAGATAAATTATTTGTGGGTCATAGTGTGCATTAGTATGTAGGACGTCCATAATGGGAATTCCATGGGTAAGGTTTCCAATTTTGAGTAGGTCTCTCTACTTGGAAGGTTGGACTCCTCTTTGGATTAGTATTCCTATAAGAAAGTTTCCTTTTTGAATTAGAAACTTAAATTAGTAAGTGTTGTGTAACTAGGATTACTAATTGCCAAAGTTTATGGAATGTTCCTTTAGTTTCCTTTTCTAATTGGAGTGTTTCTAAAAGGAAATAAATCTTTAGATTATCCTTTCCTTTTAGGACATCTATGAGAATTAGAAGAGATTACTTTTTAGGAAAGCAATTCCAAAGTTTCTATAAAAAGGACCATGCTTCCCCCTTGGACGTCCAACACTAAGAAAGCCACATCCACACACGTCCAGCCCTCTTTCTTCTTCTTTGAAGATAGTTTAAGGTCTGAGATTTTTTCCATAGAAAAAGGTTCTCAAAACCCATCTAGAAACCTAGATTAAGATCCCACCATCTTAGCCAGTCAGATTTGAAAGTGAAATAGAGAAGAAGATCAAAGGCAATTCTACTGCAGAAAATTCCAGCAAGTTGTTTGCTAATTGCAAGTCTGAGTTCAGCCCTTTGGATCTATTATTTCAGAGATTTGAAGTCTACAAATCTTCAAGGTAATTGTTGACACCAAAAATGTCACTTTGCCTTTTCAAGATCCAAAGAGCTACATGAAGTCGCAACCTGCCATAAATAGGCAATGCTGCTTCCAAAAATCAAATCTTGTCAGAATCAAACAAAAACTGCAAGATTCATCCAGACAGCCAAAAGAGGAGTACACAAGAAGTTTCAAGCCATTTCAAGATCATTTGGCCTAACTTCGCTTCTCCGACAGCCAAATCAAGCCTCTCGGTGGTAAAGCTCTCCGGGACCATGGTTTCCAAGACAGAACCTATGGATCATCTTAAAATGACTCCAATAGGTTCCCTGTCAAATTTCAAGTCAATCGGACATCGGTTGACCGCACATCAAACCGCGACATCTTCATCGCGATAAAAGCAAGTCTGCAGGTGATAGGACCCCAAACGGCTTCGAAACTCAAACAAAAGCCTATGGTTGGTCTTATTTATTGCTCAAGAGGCTTCACACCAAATTTCAGGTCATTCCGACATCGTTTGACCCAGTTTCAGCTTCTGACGGGAAATCGGCAACTCTGCGCGACAAAGTCTTCGGCTTTCTCAGGAAATTGGAAACTTTGCAAAATAAAATGCAAGGATTCTCATCAGGTTTCCTACAAAGAAATCAGGCCAATAAATGATCAAAATGTCAAAGAAAAGTACAGAAGAAAAAAGAATCAAAAAAGAGCAAAAACGGACGCAAAACGGGACCAAAAAGGGGGAAAACCCCCCCAGGGTCGCAGACCCCTGCGACCCTGGGCCAGGGTCGCAGGCCCCTGCGACCCTGGCCCAAGGTCGCAGGCCCCTGCGACCCTGGGCCAGGGTCGCCGGCGACCATGGACCCCGGGGTCGCCGGGAAAGCCCCGGAAACCCCGGTTTTCGCCGTTTTTTTCGCGATTCGAGAAGCCCAGCCTCTGGTACTTTCCAAAATTCATGCTTTTGAGACACCAAGTCCTCTGATATCCGTCCAAAACACGGGTAAATCATCAAGAGTATCAAAGACAGTATTGATCGCCACCCGGTCAACTAAAAAAAGTGTGCTTTCCACCCGACCGATCGAGAAATCGACAGGACAGATGGCACCGACCCGCTGTTGGCAACAAGCACCTGAAATTACATGGTCATCTGATGTCGATCTACATGAAGATCCATCGATGATCATCGACAGAAGAATTCCAAAAGACGTGGCACGGCCCGCGACTCTTCAGCTACTCGGCGACCACTTAATGCGATTAATTGACTAGCTTTATTACAGTCATTAATCCATTTCTTTGGACGGCCCAATCAGAAGCAAGCATTTGGGAGTTACAAGTCAAGAGATTCATGGCATTTAACCCATGAAACTCCTCCCATCATGGCGATTAAAGGCGATTAAATGCCCTCAATCTCCTCCGGCCAATCAGAAGCCAAGAAAAAGGAGTTACAAAATAAACAAATCAATTTTGTAACTCCTCCCATTATGTGGCTTAATGACATTAAAAGCCCATAAGCTCTCCTAAATGGCTACCAAGAGCCTATAAATAGGAGAGCACTCCAAAGGAATCCAGATCGGAAAAACACACAACAAACATCAGACAGCAGTCAGAAATCCAGAGAAAAGAAAAAAGAGAGAAAACTCTGCGGAAGTTCTACACCGGCCACCGCAACAAGGTGACAAAAGTCCCTTGGGGGGTACCCCCCCAAGGTCCTTGCCTTCTCCTCCTGCCTCCAATGGCTTAGATATGGCTTTTCAGCCCGTCTACTCGGTTTTTTATTGGACATAGGACCTTCCTTTGGTCTTTGTCTTCTAAAAACCCGAGGTTATAGCCAAGCCAAGTGAATCAAATAGCATCCTCTGTTCTCATCTGCATGGATGATGGCGAAGCCCACATATGGCTTGCGACCGTCAATCTAAACGAGTCCTCCACAATCTCCTGAGAAGTTAGATCCTCCTTTTCTTGCTTTTCATTGTAGTTTGTATTTTTTCAAAAGAGACAAAAATCACAATTCTTGTCTTTCATTGTTGATAAGGATTGTAAAATCGGCTATAAACGCCAAAATCGGCTATAAACGCCAAAAATCGGCTATAAACGCCAAAATCGGCTATAAATGCCAAAAAAATCGCCTTTCACGGCAAATCAAGAAAATGTCTCTTTTCTTAAATATATGTGCAATGGAAAACTTGAAAGAAGTTGATTTCCTTTTTACTTGCGAAGGTTGACCTCCGGATCACCACTTGTAATTCCAAGTAAAATAGAAAATCTGGCACACCCACAAAAAAAGAAATGTTGATGCACGCCCTTGCCCCCCGGTTACGAAAGGGTCGGACCCGACGGACTCCCACGTCCGCCGACCTCGGTAGAACCAAGCAGGAGCGCGGTCCATCAAGCTGGCATCACCCGGTGGGACTCGTTTATTTGAGAACACGATGCTAGAAATAAAATATTTGCATATCATATATTCTGCTCTATGCTTATATTTCTTTTCTCGATTCCTTGGCTACTTTATAATTGGTGGCCTATGTTGAATTCTAAAAAAAAATGAGATGAGATTTTTGTTTGGAAATTTCTAATTCTTTGAATTTATTTCCACTCTTTCTCTTTTCAAAAAAAAGAAAAAAAAAAATCAGATTTTTTTCATTTTTGGATTCAAAATTGAGAAACCTTGATCCGTTCCTATCGTTCATCGCGCTTGCAGAAATGTTGAGCCTGTTCGACTAAGGTTTTGGGCCATTGTTTCTCTTCGATGAGTTCATTAAAAATCTAAAAAAAAAATATATAAAAAAAAATTTTTTTTTAAAAAAAAAAAACAAAAAAAAATCAGATTTCTCAATTTGGATTCAAAATTGAGAAACCTTGATCCGTTCCTATCGTTCATCGCGCTTGCAGAAATGTTGAGCCTGTTCGACTAAGGTTTTGGGCCATGGTTTCTCTTCGATGAGTTCATTAAAAAATCAAAAAAAATATATATATATATATATAAAAAAAAAAAAATTTTTTTTAGATTTCTCAATTTGGATTCAAAATTGAGAAACCTTGATCTGTTCCTATCGTTCATCGCGCTTGCAGAAATGTTGAGCCTGTTCGACTAAGGTTTTGGGCCATGGTTTCTCTTCGATGAGTTCATCAAAAAAATATATATATATATATATATATAAAAAAAAAAATTTTTAGATTTCTCAATTTGGATTCAAAATTGAGAAACCTTGATCTGTTCCTATCGTTCATCGCGCTTGCAGAAATGTTGAGCCTGTTCGACTAAGGTTTTGGGCCATGGTTTCTCTTCGATGAATTCATAAAAATAAAAAATAAAAAAATAAATAAAAAATAAATAAAAAAAAAGACATAGACCACTAAGGTTAAACCAACTGTGTTCTTTGATCATGGTTGATTCAAAGAAAAGCCTTGTCCAGAGTGTGGAGACAGCTTGACTGTTCTAGGCAAGGGTCCTCCAAACGGGTTCATTAAGTAATCCTACCCTTACCTGGGGGCAATTCTATCAATCAAGATTTCATAAGACCGGGTTAGGAGGCCTATGTGTACTCTCTCGTCTTTTAAATAAAAATAAATAAATAAAAAAAAATATAAAAATTTTAAAATAAAAAATAAAAAATAAAAAAAAAATTTTCAAAAAAAAAAATCTTAAAAAAAAAATTAATAAAAATAAATAAAAAAAAATAAAAAAAAAGATTTTTTTAAAAAAAAAAAAAATCTTCAAAAAAAAAAAAAAAAAAAAAACTTCCGTCATTTTGGGTTTAGATTGGAGAAATCTTGGTCTTCTTCTTTCTGAGCACTGGCGCTCGCGGAAATCGCTGAGCCCGTGTTCAGATTGGAGTGCCTTTTGCTCTCTTTGATGAACCCGATATTGGCCTTTCAAAAGAAAACTCGTCATTTTTAGATTCAGATCCGAGAAATCATGGTTCATTTCTTTCTGAGCACTGGCGCTCGCGGAAATCGCTGAGCCCGTGTTCAGATTGGAATACCATCTGCTCTCTTTGATGAATCCAATCTTGACCTTTCAAAACAGAGAATCTCATCTCATAGATGCGGTCTCAAAACATTTGTGTCTAGCGGTACTAGTACGCCCTTTCAGGGTCTACTGTATTGCGACCGGCACATCTGTAACTCCAACTTTATATTCTTCTTACCTCGAGCAAGCTCTGCTTCTCGATAAGTCGAATTTAAGTTCACAATTGCTTCTAGCAGTCACTGGGATGCCCATTCCGGGCTTACCACACCTGCGATCAGAACAATTGTACCCTCTATGGCATTTTGCCTTCCTCATATTGTTTGGGTCATCTACCTCGAGCAATTTGAAAAGACGAAACCATAGAACTTCCCATTTATGATCATTATATTCTTGTGATTACTAATGGATGTGGTCTTGTTTCAGAAATTTTCAAAAAAAACTAACAATGGCAGCTTCACTAACCATTACTTTCGACGAAAGCAAGCACCAACTCATGCTTCAACAGAAGCAAACCACGCGCACCTACAAGCGCCCCATCAGCTGCCGAAGTGTTAACTCCCTCGGCAATTCTGTGAACTCCGGGTCGACCTCGACTCCCCGGACTATCGTCTTCGGGACGCTGGGACCATTCCCACTTCCTGAGGAACAAGCTGCTCCCTCCAAGAAGCAGAAACTCGCCTCTCAACGTGTCACTACCGTGACACCAAAGGCGAGCACAAGAAGGCCTGAAGCCCGTGGCAGCCCCACGAAGCCTCAACCTGCAAACAACCAGGTCTACCCCAAGACTTGGTCCCCAAGACCTTCACCAAAACAAAGAAGGTCCCAGGCATCCACTAAGCCAGCATTCCTGGCCCCACTCAAGGAGAACCAGTTCTATCCTCTTGCTTACATGAAAGAGGAGAGACCCATCTCCAACCTGACTTCCAAGTCAACCCAGCATGAGCCGGCTTGTTCCTACAAGCCCAAAATCAAGTCATGCATCACAAGGCCTCCACAAGCATCTGCTAAGGCCTACAAATCTGCAGTTCGACCCTTCATATCTACAGGGGCCGAACTTCACAAGTTCAAAGCTTCGCTGCAACTGGCGAAGGATAGGGTTCGCATCCTGTCCTTGCCCAGCTACAAAGAAGACAGACTCGGTCTGCTGCGCCCGAGGGAGCACATCCTTCATTGTCAAAGCCCAGTCAGAGCTGACCGAAGCTCAAATTGCTCGTCGTATACGCCGCCGCGCGTCGTACCGACAAAAGAGACTACAGAAGCAAAGGACTCAGCCTCCCACACTTCAAGTCTCTCCTAAATGGGTCGAAAAAGAAAGACCCAACCAAGTTGCTGCCGTCCATATGGTTGGAAAA
The DNA here is from genome assembly GCA_012931725.1 of Litsea cubeba. NCBI lineage: Eukaryota > Viridiplantae > Streptophyta > Magnoliopsida > Laurales > Lauraceae > Litsea > Litsea cubeba. The sequence goes on along the minus strand of WHSA01000666.1, from coordinate 14,423 downwards.
ACCAGAAGGCGCCAAAAATCAGCAACAAAAATCCATGTCCGACGTCCAATGACCCGCAGCGTCTCAAGGACAAGAAGACATTCAGAAGAATCCCCTGCTCCTTCAAGCAAAGGACAGCAGAGTGATCCTTCCTCAAGCTCCTCTTCAAAAAGAATGAGCCCCAGCTCAATCACCAGGACAGTTTCTTCGTTCGAATCACGAAGGATGAATGTCTTGGCTACAAATTCTGAGCCACCACCCCACAATCCACCTCCAGAAGATGCGATCACCCGCATCCAGCAGTTGGAACAGGGCCAGCAGAGGATTGAAACTCTGATGGAAAACCTTCTCCTCGCCTTCCAAAATCAGGCGAACAATGAACCTCCTCCGAATCATCAAGACGACGAGGTAAATAGAGAAGAAAATGAGTCACGCGCCCTTACCAAAAAGGACGTAGATGGTATCCTCGCCAAAGCAAAAGAAGAGGATATACTCAAGGAGCATGGGATCAAGCCACCATATCCCTTATGGATGGACTCGGTCCCGTTCCCCACCAAATTCAAGCATCCTACTCTCCAAACATATACGGGAAAAGGATCAGCCAGACAGCACGTCATCCACTTCAAGATCCTGACGGGAGCTATCGCAGGATCAAGATGCACTCAAGATCCGCCTCTTTGCAAGTACCCCTAAAAGGTACGGCCTTCGATTGGTACTCCACTCTGCCGGAGGACTCAATCCAAAATTGGGCCATGCTAGAGACACGCTTCCTAACTCACTTCAAAGGTGAGGATCATCCCGCTACTATGGCTCAGCTGTGCAGCCTAAAACAGGGGGAGAATGAATCAACATATGACTTCATTCACAAGTGGAAAGCAATGGCATACAAATGCTCTGATGTATTGCCACAAGCGTCGCTAGTCGACATCTGCTGAAACAACATGAGAGCCAGAATCCGCTCCATGATCATCGGCAACAAATCAAAAAACCTGGGAGAACTCCTAGAAGCTTCCATGGAAGCTGAAACGGTGATTAAAGACCTCAACAGTCAGAAATCATCAAGAAAAGAGCCAACCGCCATTGCAACCTCTAAACCAAAGAAGAAAGAGGTCCTCAATGTGCAGACCAAGTCAGCTCCTCAGCCACCAAAGAAAGCTGAAAACAAAGCTGCTGGTAAGAGACCTGAACTCTCTGACGCCTTCAAAGAACGAGTAGAGAAGAAATACCCGTTTGATGAAGATGTTGATGAAATCTTCGGGGCTCTTGTGGCAAACGGCAAGCTCACCTTGCCTGAACCAAAAAGACCAGGTGATGTTGGCAAAACCAACGATCCTCGGTACTGTCCATACCACCAGATGATCTCGCATCCTCTCAATCAATGCTTCGTTGTGAGAGAGAAAATAAATGAGATGTGGAAAAACGGAGTCATCACCTTTGACAAAAACTATGGGTCTGCCCTCCGTCAACATGGTGACATGTGGACAAACATCAAGATCACCGAAGAAGAAGATCACTACTTCCTTCAAGGTGATAAACTCAATCGAAGCGTCCAAGGAAACTGGTTCCTTACCCGACACCAGACGGACAACCGATATGGGTACATCCCGATCTCCTGGAAGATGAAAATTGGGAGGTCGTGAAAACAAAGCCTACAGCTCAACAGCGAAGGCAGGCTAGGAAACATCTCCTCAAGCTCAAACGGCAAGAGAAGACCCAGCCAAAACTAAAGGTCAAAGAAAAGGCAGAGGCTTCCTCTACCGCTTCACTGGAGGTAACAAAAACATCCCTTCCAGAGACTTCAAAGGGGGTAAGGAAATTCACTCTCAGTGATTTCATGCCACCTCAATTCAGAGAAGCCATGCAGGAGACATCACACTCTTGCAATTCGGTAGTTGGATTCTCCATTGATGGATACGAGTCCAGCGACACCGATGATGGATTTGAATCCAACTACACAGATGAGTGGGAGGAGTCCCTTGAAACAGGAGAATATCTCTCCGATGAAGAATGGGTTCCTGAGTCTCATCTTATGCCAGTAATCTGGTATAACCCCCTACAGCCACAAGGATCCTGGTCTGATGATGAAGAAGACCAAGAGGCTGTACAAGAAAATGCTGCTAACCCAGCACCTCTCATCACTCCAGTGGAAATCAACAATGTTGAGCCACAAAGAGATGATGAAGAAGAAGATCCGGCTCCCATGCCTGATCTTGAAGAATATGCAAGGATCTTGCAGCGACTCGCTCTAGAACAAGAGCAAGAACGCGTCAACGAGCCTCCTCGCAATCCAGAGCCTGAAGTCCCTGAAGACCACCAGGTACATCCTTCCTTAACTCCTGAAAATGGAGAAAATTGCTGGATAGACGATCCTCTTACATCCGAGGATGGGTCTGACTCCGATCAGGCAACGTCTCCTGTCAGAGCATCCATTGCCTAAAGATTCTCCACTCAGAGATGATCTCCCAGACGAGCCAATCTACAATGTGGAGACTTTCTCACAAAGTGCCTCCTAGGACATGTACTTTGACGGTGCAACCAGGACAAATGAAAAAAGACAGCTGATCTCGGGAGTTGGCATCCTCTTTGTTAGCCCCGACAAATACATGATTCCACACGCTTTCTCGCTACTGGAACCATGCACAAACAATGCAGCTGAATATCAAGCTCTGATCTTAGGATTGGAAACTCGCCATCGAATCCGGTATCACCATGCTGGAAGTCTTTGGAGACTCTCAACTGATCGTCAACCAGAATGAATCAGAAATTTGAAGTCAGGAAGCCAGATTTGTTGCCCTACTACAACAAGGCACAATCACTTCTGCAAAAGTTTGACATCTGTCACATCACCCACATTCGTAGAGGTGAAAACATACGTGCAGATGCCCTAGCCGGACTTGCCGCATCCATGGCAATCCAGGAAGGGGAAAACATGCAAGTCACAGTGTGCGAAAGAAGAATCCTTCCTCCTCTTAACACACACCAAGCAGTTGCTGAATGCCACCAAGTGGTCGGAAGTCGGATTTCAATCCTTCAAACTTCAATCGGCTACTGGAGGGATCCGTTCATTGATTACATTATGTTCGGAATCCTACCTGAAGATCCAAAAGAACGGGTAAGCATCCAAAGGCGAACCCCAAGCTTCCATTTGGATATTCCATCAAAAATCCTTTACAGGAAATCCTTCAACGGAGTACTTCTACGCTGCTTATCACAACAAGAGGCTGAAGAAACACTCAAAGAAGTTCATGCTGGTCTTTGTGGTGCTCATCAGGCTGGACCTAAGCTCTATGATCAGATAAAAAGGTTAGGATATTACTGGCCTACCATGGTAGCTGACGCAATGCAATTTGCTAAGCGCTGCCAACAATGCCAAGTTCATGGAGATTACATTCACATGCCTCCAGAATGGCTGCATCCTACAGCGATCTCATGGCCTTTCGAAGCCTGGGGTATGGACATCATAGGTCCTATTTCTCCCCCTTCAAGCAAAGGTCATCGCTTCATCTTCGCCGCTACGGATTATTTCTCCAAGTGGTCAGAAGCATTTGCGTTTAACGAAATGAAGACCTCATCAGTCCTTCAGTTCCTGCGCACCAACATCATTTGTCGTTCGGCATACCCAAAAGATTCGTCCATGATAACGGACCACAGTTCCGGGATCATCGATTCTACAGGTTCTGCGACAAATACAAAATCCAAAGCTGTCCTTCGACTCCATACAATCCGGCAGCAAACGGGTTAGCAGAAGCTTTCAACAAGACACTCTGCAAAATCCTCAAAAAAATGGTCTCTAGTCACAAAAGAGACTGGAGCGACAAAATGTCTGAAGCTTTGTGGGCCTATCGAACCACCGTTCGAGGACCAACCCATAGCACACCATTCTCCTTGGTCTATGGATGCGAAGCTGTCGTGCCCTTGGAAGTACAAATTCCTTCCTTGAGGGTATCCTTGCAAAATGACATGACTCAAGAAAGAAATGTCAAATTGCGACTCCATGAGCTGGACAATCTCGATGAGAGACGGCTCGAAGCTCAACAAAGCATTGAACTTTACCAAGCACGTATGGCAGGATCTTTCGATAAAAAGGTCAGACAACGCGCCTACAAAAAGAATGACTTGGTTCTTGCGGTAAAAAGACCAATGGTCTTCGCTCACAAGTCCAAAGGCAAATTCGAGCCAAAATGGGAGGGACCCTACGTCATCGACAAAGTTTTCTCCAATGGCGCATACGCACTCCTAAACATGGAAGGTGACAGATGTATGCTGCCCATCAATGGCAAGTTCTTAAAGCGGTACTACCCTTGAAGACTTACCCAACTGGGTAAGAGCAATGCCTGTACGGCCAAAACCGGTTTCCAGGTACACGCTCGCCAAACCCACCCTTTTTTAGAATTTTCATATCAAATGTTGAAATTTCTAGAAATCTAAAACAATGCTTACTTTCATCGTTTCATTGTTCAACAAAAATCCAAGTTTAGGAACCTTTCCCTAACTTGACCAAAATTTTCAACCCTTGAACCCAAAATTCATAGTTTGAAACAAAATCCGGATTCAGGGATTTCCACCCTAGTCCACCCTGCCTTTACCGCCAAAATGGTTTTAGGTCAAAACTTATGACCCTCGTGTCTTTAAACAAAAAAAAAAATGGTTTTTCAAAAACCCGCGAGGAAGCGACACTTAGTCGATACTCGCACAAATCGGAAGCAAGCGAACCACGTTCGACACTTCCAAAATCGCAGGAAATCGACATTTCGTCGATACTTGCAAAATCCAAAACTGTGGAGATGCAACATTTCAGTTGATATCCACAACCCAAATTTCAAAGGTTCAAAAAAAAAGAAACCTAAAAAAAACTGTGGATGTTGACACCAAAAATGTCACTTTTGCCTTTTCAAGATCCAAAGAGCTACATGAAGTCGCAACCTGCCATAAATAGGCAATGCTGCTTCCAAAAATCAAATCTTGTCAGAATCAAACAAAAACTGCAAGATTCATCCAGACAGCCAAAAGAGGAGTACACAAGAAGTTTCAAGCCATTTCAAGATCATTTGGCCTAACTTCGCTTCTCCGACAGCCAAATCAAGCCTCTCGGTGGTAAAGCTCTCCGGGACCATGGTTTCCAAGACAGAACCTATGGATCATCTTAAAATGACTCCAATAGGTTCCCTGTCAAATTTCAAGTCAATCGGACATCGGTTGACCGCACATCAAAACCGCGACATCTTCATCGCGATAAAAAGCAAGTCTGCAGGTGATAGGACCCCAAACGGCTTCGAAACTCAAACAAAAGCCTATGGTTGGTCTTATTTATTGCTCAAGAGGCTTCACACCAAATTTCAGGTCATTCCGACATCGTTTGACCCAGTTTCAGCTTCTGACGGGAAATCTTGGCAACTCTGCGCGACAAAGTCTTCGGCTTTCTCAGGAAATTGGAAACTTTGCAAAATAAAATGCAAGGATTCTCATCAGGTTTCCTACAAAGAAATCAGGCCAATGAATGATCAAAATGTCAAAGAAAAGTACAGAAGAAAAAAAGAATCAAAAAAGAGCAAAAACGGACGCAAAACGGGACCAAAAGGGGGAAAACCCCCCAGGGTCGCAGACCCCTGCGACCCTGGGCCAGGGTCGCATGGCCCCTGCGACCCTGGCCCAAGGTCGCAGGCCCCTGCGACCCTGGGCCAAGGGTCGCCGGCGACCATGGACCCCGGGGTCGCCGGGAAAGCCCCGGAAACCCCGGTTTTCATCACCGTTTTTTTTCGCGATTCGAGGAGCCCAGCCTCTGGTACTTTCCAAAATTCATGCTTTTGAGACACCAAGTCCTCTGATATCCGTTCCAAAACACGGGTAAATCATCAAGAGTATCAAAGACAGTATTGATCGCCACCCGGTCAACCAAAAAAAGTGTGCTTTCCACCCGATCCGATCAAGAAATCGACAGGACAGATGGCACCGACCCGCTGTTGGCAACAAACACCTGAAATTACATGGTCATCTGATGTCGATCTACATGAAGATCCATCGATAATATCGACAGAAGAATTCCAAAAGACGTGGCACGGCCCGCGACTCTTCAGCTGCTCGGCGACCACTTAATGCGATTAATTGACTAGCTTTATTACAGTCATTAATCCATTTCTTTGGACGGCCCAATCAGAAGCAAGCATTTGGGAGTTACAAGTCAAGAGATTCATGGCATTTAACCCATGAAACTCCTCCCATCATGGCGATTAAAGGCGATTAAATGCCCTCTAATCTCCTCCGGCCAATCAGAAGCCAAGAAAAAAGAGTTACAAAATAAACAATTCAATTTTGTAACTCCTCCCCATTATGTGGCTTAATGACATTAAAAGCCCATAAGCTCTCCTAAATGGCTACCAAGAGCCTATAAATAGGGGAGCACTCCAAAGGAATCCAGACAATCAGAAAGCATCAGAAAAATCAGAGAAAAAAGCACAGAAATCCAGAGAAAGGAAAAAGAGAGAAAACTCTGCGGAAGTTCTACACCGGCCCACCGCAACAAGGTGACAAAAGTCCCTTGGGGGGTACCCCCCCCCAAGGTTCTTGCCTTCTCCTCCTGCCTCAATGGCTTAGATATGGCTTTTCAGCCCGTCTACTCGGTTTTTTATTGGACATAGGACCTTCCTTTGGTCTTTGTCTTCTAAAAACCCGAGGTTATAGCCAAGCCAAGCGAATCAAATAGCATCCTCTGTTCTCATCTGCATGGATGATGGCGAAGCCCACATATGGCTTGCGACCGTCAATCTAAACGAGTCCCTCACAATCTCCTGAGAAGTTAGATCCTCCTTTTCTTGCTTTTCATTGTAGTTTGTATTTTTTCAAAAGAGACAAAAAATCACAATTCTTGTCTTTCATTATTGATAAGGATTGTAAATCGGCTATAAACGCCAAAATCGGGCTATAAACGCCAAAATCGGCTATAAACGCCAAAATCGGCTATAAATGCCAAAAAATCGCCTTTCACGGCAAACTAAGAAAAATGTCTCTTTTCTTAAATATATGTGCAATGGAAAACTTGAAAGAAGTTGATTTCCTTTTTACTTGCGAAGGTTGATCTCCGGATCACCATTTGCAATTCCAAGTAAAATAGAAAATCTGGCACACCCACAAAAAAAGAAATGTTGATGCACGCCCCTGCCCCCCGGTTACGAAGGGTCGGACCAGACGGACTCCCACGTCCGCCGACCTCGGTAGAACCGAGCAGGAGCGCGGTCCATCAAGCTGGCACACCCGGTGGGACTCGTTTATTTGAGAACACGATGCTAGAAATGAAATATTTGCATATCATATATTTTGCTCTATGCTTATATTTCTTTTCTCGATTCCTTGGCTACTTTATAATTGGTGGCCTATGTTGAATTCTGCAAAAAAAAATGAGATGAGATCTTTGTTTGGAAATTTCTAATTCTTTGAATTTATTTCCATTCTTTCTCTTTTCAAAAAAAAAATTTAAAAAAAAAAAACAAAAAAATTAGATTCTCAATTTGGATTCAAAATTGAGAAACCTTGATCTGTTCCTATCGTTCATCGCGCTTGCAGAAATGTTGAGCCTGTTCGACTAAGGTTTTGGGCCATGGTTTCTCTTCGATGAGTTCATCAAAAAAAAAAATATATATATATATATAAAAAAAAAAAAATCTTTTAGATTTCTCAATTTGGATTCAAAATTGAGAAACCTTGATCTGTTCCTATCGTTCATCGCGCTTGCAGAAATGTTGAGCCTGTTCGACTAAGGTTTTGGGCCATGGTTTCTCTTCGATGAGTTCATCAAAAAAAAATATATATATATATATATAAAAAAAAAAATCTTTTAGATTTCTCAATTTGGATTCAAAATTGAGAAACCTTGATCTGTTCCTATCGTTCATCGCGCTTGCAGAAATGTTGAGCCCTGTTCGACTAAGGTTTTGGGCCATGGTTTCTCTTCGATGAATTCATAAAAATAAAAATAAAATATAAAATATAAAAAAAAAAAAGGACATAGACCACTAAGGTTAAACCAACTGTGTTCTTTGATCATGGTTGATTCAAAGAAAGCCTTGTCCAGAGTGTGGAGACAGCTTGACTGTTCTAGGCAAGGGTCCTCCAAACGGGTTCATTAAGTAATCCTACCCTTACCTGGGGGCAATTCTATCAATCAAGATTTCATAAGACCGGGTTAGGAGGCCTATGTGTACTCTCTCGTCTTTTAAATAAATTTTTTTTTAAAATAAAATTTTTAAAATAAAAATTTTAAAATAAAAAATAAAAAATAAAAAAAAATTTTTCAAAAAAAAAATCTTAAAAAAAAAATAATAAAAAAAAATAAAAAAAAAAATAAAAAAAAAAAAGATTTTTTTTTTTAAAAAAAAAATCTTCAAAAAAAATCTTCAAAAAAAAAAATCTTCAAAAACTTAAAAAAAAAAACTTCCGTCATTTTGGGTTTAGATTGGAGAAATCTTGGTTTTTCTTCTTTCTGAGCACTGGCGCTCGCGGAAATCGCTGAGCCCGTGTTCAGATTGGAGTGCCTTTTGCTCTCTTTGATGAACCCGATATTGGCCTTTAAAAAAAAACTCGTCATTTTTAGATTCAGATCCGAGAAAATCATGGTTCATTTCTTTCTGAGCACTGGCGCTCGCGGAAATCGCTGAGCCCGTGTTCAGATTGGAATACCATCTGCTCTCTTTGATGAATCCAATCTTGACCTTTCAAAACAGAGAATCTCATCTCATAGATGCGGTCTCAAAATATTTGTGTCTAGCGGTACTAGTACGCCCTTTCAGGGTCTACTGTATTGCGACCGGCACATTGTAACTCCAACTTTATATTCTTCTTACTTCGAGCAAGCTCTGCTTCTCGATAAGTCGAATTTAAGTTCACAATTGCTTCTAGCAGTCACTGGGATGCCCATTCCGGGCTTACCACACCTGCGATCAGAACAATTGTACCCTCTATGCTATTTTGCCTTCCTCATATTGTTTGGGTCATCTACCTCGAGCAATTTGAAAAGACGAAACCATAGAACTTCCCATTTATGATCATTATATTCTTGTGATTACTAATGGATGTGGTCTTGTTTCAGAAATTTTCGAAAAAAAACTAACAATGGCAGCTTCACTAACCATTACTTTCGACGAAAGCAAGCACCAACTCATGCTTCAACAGAAGCAAACCACGCGCACCTACAAGCGCCCCATCAGCTGCCGATAGTGTCAACTCCCTCGGCAACTCTGTGAACTCCGGGTCGACCTCGACTCCCCGGACTATCGTCTTCGGGACGCTGGGGACCATTCCCACTTCCTGAGGAACAAGCTGCTCCTCTAAGAAGCAGAAAACTCGCCTCTCAACGTGTCACTACCGTGACACAAAGGCGAGTACAAGAAGGCCTGAAGCCCGTGGCAGCCCCACGAAGCCTCAACCTGCAAACAACCAGGTCTACCCCAAGACTTGGTCCCCAAGACCTTCACCAAAACAAAGAAGGTCCCAGGCATCCACTAAGCCAGCATTCCTGGCCCCACTCAAGGAGAACCAGTTCTATCCTCTTGCTTACATGAAAGAGGAGAGACCCATCTCCAACCTGACTTCCAAGTCATCCCAGCATGAGCCGGCTTGTTCCTACAAGCCCAAAATCAAGTCATGCATCACAAGGCCTCCACAAGCATCTGCTAAGGCCTACAAATCTGCAGTTCGACCCTTCATATCTACAGGGGCCGAACTTCACAAATTCAAAAGCTTCGCTGCAACTGGCGAAGGATAGGGTTCGCATCCTGTCCCTGCCCAGCTACAAAGAAGACAGACTTGGCTGCTGCGCCCGAGGGAGCACATCCTTCATTGTAAAAGCCCAGTCAGAGCTGACCGAAGCTCAAATTGCTCGTCGTATACGCCGCCCGCGCGTCGTACCGACAAAAGAGACTACAGAAGCAAAGGACCCCAGCCTCCCACCCTTCAAGTCTCTCCCAAATGGTCGAAAAAGAAAGACCCAACCAAGTTGCTGCCGTCCATATGGTTGGAAAAAACCAGAAGGCGCCAAAAATCAGCAACAAAAATCCATGTCCGACTCCAATGACCCCGCAGCGTCTCAAAGGACAAGAAGACATTCAGAAGAACCCTGCTCCTTCAAGCAAAGGACAGCAGAGTGATCTTCCTCAAGCTCCTCTTCGAAAAGAATGAGCCCCAGCTCAGTCACCAGGACAGTTTCTTCGTTCGAATCACGAAGGATGAATGTCCTGACTACAAATTCTGAGCCACCACCCCACAATCCACCTCCAGAAGATGCGATCACCCGCATCCAGCAGTTGGAACAGGGCCAGCAGAGAATTGAAACTCTGATGGAAAACCTTCTCCTCGCCTTCCAAAACCAGGCGAACAATGAACCTCCTCCGAATCATCAAGACGACGAGGTAAATAAAGAAGAAAATGAGTCACGCGCCCTTACCAAAAAGGACGTAGACGGTATCCTCGCCAAAGCAAAAGAAGAGGATATACTCAAGGAGCATGGGATCAAGCCACCATATCCCTTATGGATGGACTCGGTCCCGTTCCCCACCAAATTCAAGCATCCTACTCTCCAAACATATACGGGGAAAGGATCAGCCAGACAGCACGTCATCCACTTCAAGATCCTGACGGGAGCTATCGCGGATCAAGATGCACTCAAGATCCGCCTCTTTGCAAGTACCCTAAAAGGTACGGCCTTCGATTGGTACTCCACTCTGCCGGAGGACTCAATCCAAAACTGGGCCATGCTAGAGACACGCTTCCTGACTCACTTCAAAGGTGAGGATCATCCCGCTACTATGGCTCAGCTGTGCAGCCTAAAACAGGGGGAGAATGAATCAACATATGACTTCATTCACAAGTGGAAAGCAATGGCATACAAATGCTCTGATGTATGCCACAAGCGTCGCTAGTCGACATCTGCCGAAACAACATGAGAGCCAGAATCCGCTCCATGATCATCGGCAACAAATCAAAAAACCTGGGAGAACTCCTAGAAGCTTCCATGGAAGCTGAAACGGTGATTAAAGACCTCAACAGTCAGAAATCATCAAGAAAAGAGCCAACCGCCATTGCAACCTCTAAACCAAAGAAGAAAGAGGTCCTCAATGTGCAGACCAAGTCAGCTCCTCAGCCACCAAAGAAAGCTGAAAACAAAGCTGCTGGTAAGAGACCTGAACTCTCTGACGCCTTCAAAGAACGAGTAGAGAAGAAATACCCGTTTGATGAAGATGTTGATGAAATCTTCGGGGCTCTTGTGGCAAATGGCAAGCTCACCTTGCCTGAACCAAAAAGACCGGGTGATGTTGGCAAAACCAACGATCCTCGGTACTGTCCATACCACCAGATGATCTCACATCCTCTCAATCAATGCTTCGTTGTGGAGAGAAAATAAATGAGATGTGGAAAAACGGAGTCATCACCTTTGACAAAAACTATGGGTCTGCCTCCGTCAACATGGTGACATGTGGACAAACATCAAGATCAGAAGAAGAAGATTACTACTTCCTTAAGGTGATAAACTCAATCGAAGCGTCCGAGGAACTGGTTCCTTACCCGACACCAGACGGACAACCGATATGGGTACATCCCGATCTCCTGGAAGATGAAAATTGGGAGGTCGTGAAAATAAAGCCTACAGCTCGACAGCGAAGGCAGGCTAGGAAACATCTCCTCAAGCTCAAACGGCAAGAGAAGACCCAGCCAAAACTAGAGGTCAAAGAAAAGGCAGAGGCTTCCTCTACCGCTTCACTGGAGGTAACAAAAACATCCCTTCCAGAGACTTCAAAGGGGGTAAGGAAATTCACTCTCAGTGATTTCATGCCACCTCAATTCAGAGAAGCCATGCAGGAGACATCATACTCTTGCAATTCGGTAGTTGGATTCTCCATTGATGGATACGAGTCCAGCGACACCGATGATGGATTGAATCCAACTACACAGATGAGGGAGGAGTCCCTTGAAACAGGAGAATATCTCTCCGATGAAGAATGGGTTCCTGAATCTCATCTTATGCCAGTAATCTGGTATAACCCCCTACAGCCACAAGGATCCTGGTCTGATGATGAAGAAGACCAAGAGGCTGTACAAGAAAATGCTGCTGACCCAGCACCTCTCATCACTCCAGTGGAAATCAACCATGTTGAGCCACAAAGAGATGATGAAGAAGAAGATCCGGCTCCCATGCCTGATCTTGAAGAATATGCAAGGATCTTGCAGCGACTCGCTCTAGAACAAGAGCAAGAACGCGTCAACGAGCCTCCTCGCAATCCAGAGCCTGAAGTCCCTGAAGACCACCAGGTACATCCTCCCTTAACTCCTGAAAATGGAGAAAATTGCTGGGTAGACGATCCTCTCACATCCGAGGATGAGTCTGACTCCGATCAGGCAACGTCTCCCGTCAGAGCTTCCTGTAATGTGATAATTCGGGATTATAGCTCTTCCGAAGCATCGTCTGATGAGAGCACTTACACTCCGGCGACGCCTAGCAATGTATCTTCTGGAGCCACCTCATCTCACGTGACTTTCACTGAGATGACACCCTCTCAGGTTTCTTCTCCTGAGACTGTGACTTCAAAGTTCACACCCTTCCTGACTGAAGAATTCCCAGCTATTGATGCTTGGGACGATGAATTAGTCAACGAAGAAGAAAGATTGCTGGATGCTGTTCAGGACTTGTTCCCGGAAAATGCTCCATGCAACACAATCACTGAGGATGGTAACTCTGCTGCTGATGCATCCTCAGCAAATGAAAAACGACAGCCTCTTGATCCTGAAGACAATCTTCCAAACGAAGACCCTTCTCAAGAAGCTCTCGAAGTTGGTAGAGGCACCCGCTGGCCGGGACTACCACAAAAATTACAACCAATCTTCCTTTACATATGTAAATCCTTCGGGAAAAGATGTTGTAAGCGCCCCTAGTGGCAACAATGATGAACATGCAGGCCCTAAGGAGGCTTTCAAGTATGACTTGATTGAACACTTCAAGCACATACCTGCACGTCTGCACATCCTAGATTTGTTGCGAATGTCTCCGCACACTCGTGATAATCTCATCTCAGAATTACAAAAACTGAATGAGGATGTCGAAAAACATGCCCCGCAAGTCCTCCAAATTGAAATGGATTACCGGGTCAAAAACTCAGAAGCCTCCTCAAAGGGAGAAAAGAAGAAAACTGAGGGATCATGCATTGAATGCCTCTCGGTTAAAAAAGCAGCCAGTGCAACCATCGCCTTCACAAAGGACGACCTCCTACTTGGCGAAACCAGGCATAACCGACCCCTGTACTTCACAGGGTATATCAAGGAAATGCCTATGCATAGAGTTCAGATCGACCCAGGTTCTGCACTCAACCTCATCTCCACATCGGCTCTTGAAGAGTTGGGCATCCCACCCAGCAAATGAGCCACACATCTGTATCTATCTTTGGATACGATGGGAGTACTCAAAGGCCTATCGGCAAAATCAGGTTCAAATTGCAGATCGGTGATCTTATCTCTGAGGTCACAGTGTATGCAATAAAGACCCCTTCATGCTACAACATCCTTCTCGGACGCCCTTGGATCCATGAGAATGGTGTTGTCCCTTCAACTCTACATCAATGCATCAAGTTTGTTGGCGACGACGGCATGATACATCGAGTCTTTGCGGATAGAAAACCCTTCAAAGGTAAAGAAATCCACTTCGCAGACTCACAAATGTATGAAGGTGAAAAAGAAGAAGAGGAGAAGTCATACAGCATCCTTTGCCGAAAATCTCCAGAAAGATAAAGGCAAAGCTCCTCAACAATCACGGAAGAAAACAAACCATCCGGTAAATCTGAAGAGAGCATGCAAACTCCCTTCATCATCTCCCTCAAATCTTCAAAGCCTTTGGTCATCACAACTAAAGTGAAGAAGGCAAAACAAAAGCCTGGGGGCAAATTTGTTGTCTCTTTCGTGTCTATCATGCAAGATACGGACTCGGATTCAGAGCCAGAAGACGACACATCGTCAAGCCAAGCTGACACTCAGCAAGTTCAGCCTGCTCTTACTCCAATGGAGACAACTTCTGACATAGAAGATCCTACGTCAGCTTCCTTCGTTGTTCCAGCAACTTCACAAAGGAAAAACCGATCTTCTTCCATAGATCGGATGCTTCTTCATCAAACTCCATGCTTGAACCTTTCCAAATAAAGGTACGCCTCAACTATCCTTATACAGTTCTGTGGCACAAGCTATTATGAAGAAAATGGGCTATGACGCTCAAAACCCAGTCGGTTTGGGAGAAGGGCGCGGTATTCTCACACCATTGGGGCCCGTCTTGACCAAAAGCCAGCTGGAAGATTGGAACTCTACGGCTATATAGAAAAGTCTTCACACGGGTTAGGGTATGATCCTGACACTCCCTTGAGACAGTTGACACAAAGGCTTAAAAAGTCAATATGCTGACCAAGCCTCAACATCTCAAG